>CAUYON010004625.1:0-10985 GCA_963573935.1 Arctocebus calabarensis | reverse complement strand
AAATTGAATACACGTTCTTCTCAGCACCCCATGGAACATACTCAAAAATTGATCACATCTTAGGTCACAAGTCTAATCTCAGCAAATTTAAAAGAATAGAAATTATTCCTTACATCTTCTCCGACCATCATGGAATAAAAGCTGAACTCAATAACAACAGGAATCTGCATACTCATACAAAAACATGGAAATTAAATAATCTTATGCTGAAGGATAGCTGGGTCATAGATGAGATTAAGAAAGAAATTACCAAATTTTTGGAACAAAATGACAATCAAGACATGAATTATCAGAACCTCTGGGATACTGCAAAGGCAGTCCTAAGAGGGAAATTTATAGCATGCAAGCCTTCCTCAAGAAAACAGAAAGGGAGGAAGTTAACAACTTAATGAGACATCTCAAGCAACTAGAGAAAGAAGAACATTCCAACCCCAAACCCAGCAAAAGAAAAGAAATAAACAAAATTAGAGCAGAATTCAATGAAATTGAAAACAAAAGAATTGTACAACAGATCAACAAATCAAACAGTTGTTTTTTTGAAAAGGTCAATAAAATAGATAAACCTTTGGCTAACCTAATCAGGAAAAAAAGATGAAATATTTGGGAGTTTACCTAAAATCTCTAATCTCAGCAATCAGAAATGGTAAAGACAAAATAACAACAGACCCCTCAGAAATTCGAAAAATCCTTAATGAATATTACAAGAAACTTTACTCTCAGAAATATGAAAATCTCAAGGAAATTGATCAATACTTGGAAGCATGCCACCTACCAAGACTTAGCCAGAATGCAGTGGAAATGTTGAACAGGCCTATATCAAGTTTTGAAATAGTATCAATAATACAAAATCTCCCTAAAAAGAAAAGCCCAGGACCAGATGGCTTCACGTCAGAATTCTACCAAAACTTTAAAGAGGAACTAGTACCTATATTACTAAACCTCTTCAAAATATAGAAAAAGAAGGAATACTACCCCATACATTCTATGAAGCAAACATCACCTTGATCCCTAAACCAGGGAAAGACCCAACAAGAAAAGAAAATTATAGACTAATATCACTAATGAATATTGATGCAAAAATATTCAACAAGATCCTAGCAAACAGAATCCAGCAATAGATCAAACAAATTATACACCATGACCAAGTGGGCTTTATCTCAGGATCTCAAAGCTGGTTCAATATACATAAATCTACAAATGTAATCCAGCCCATAAACAAATTAAAAAAGAAAGACCATATGATTCTCTCAATTGATGCAGAAAAAGCTTTTGGCAATATCCAGCATCCCTTCATGATCAGAACACTTAAAAAAATTGGTATAGAAGGGACATTTCTTAAACTAATAGAGGCCATCTACAGCAAACCCACAGTAAATATACTATTGAATGGAGTTAAATTGAAGTCATTTCCATTTAGGAAATGATCAGGAACCACGCAAGGTTGCCCATTATCTCCCCTGCTCTTCAACATTATAATGGAAATTTTAGCCATTGCAATAAGGGAAGAAAAGGCAATCAAGAGTATCCACATAGGTTCAGAAGAGATCAAACTTTCACTCTTCGCAGATGATATGATTGTATATCTAGAAAACACCAGGGATTCTACTACAAAACTTTTAGAAGTGGTCAAGGAATAGAGCAATGTCTCAGGGTATAAAATCAACACCCATAAATCTGTAGCCTTTATATACACCACAATAACCAAGCCAAAAAAGCAGTCAAGGACTCTATTCCTATCATAGTAGTACCAAAGAAGATGAAATATTTGGGAATTTACCTAACAATGGATGTGAAAGATCTCTATGAAGAGAACTATGAAACTTTAAGAAAAGAAATAGCTGAAAATGTTAACAAATGGAAAAACATACCATGCTCATAGCTGGGAAGAATCAGTATTGTTAAAATGTCTATACTACCCAAAGCAATATATAATTTTAATGCAATTCCTATTAAAGCTCCATTGTCATATTTTTAAAATCTTGAAAAAATAATACTTCATTTTATATGGAATCAGAAAAATCCTTGAATAGCTAAGACATTACTCAGAAATAAAAACAAAGTAGGAGGAATCACACTACCAGACATGAGACTGTACTATAAATCGATAGTGATCAAAACATCCTGGTACTGGCACAAAAACAGAGAGGTAGATGTTTGGAATAGAATAGAGAACCAAGAGATGAATCCAGCTACTTACTGTTACTTGAACTTTGACAGCCCATTTAAAAACATTCAGTGGGGAAAAGACTCTCTATTTAACAAATGGTGCTGGGTGAACTGGCTAGCGACATGTAAAAGGCTGAAACTGGACCCACACCTCTCACCATTAACTGAGATAGACTCTCACTGGATTAAAGACTAAAACTTAAAACATGAAACTATAAATATTCTAGAAGAAAGTGCAGGGAAAACTCTTGAAGGAATCGGCTTGGGTGAATATTTTATGAGGTTGACTCCCCAGGCAATTGAAGCAGTATCAAAGATACACTACTGGGACCTGATCAAACTAAAAAGCTTCTGTACAGCCAAGAACATAGTAAGTTTAGCAAGCAGACAGCCCTCAGAATGGGAGAAAATATTTGCAGGTTATGCCTCTGACAAGGGTTTAATAACCAGAATCCACAGAGAACTCAAACGTATTAGCAAGAAAAGATAAAATGATCCCATCTCAGGGTGGGCAAAGGACTTGAAGAGAGACTTTTCTAAAGAAGACAGGCACACAGCCTACAGACACATGAAAAATTGCTCACCATCTTTAATCATCAGAGAAATGCAAATCAAAACTACTTTGAGTTATCACCTAACTTTAGTAAGATTAGCCCACATGTCAAAATCCCAAAACCAGAGATGTTGGTGCAGATATAGCAAAAAGGGAACACTTCTACGCTGCTCGTGGGAATGCAGACTAATACGTTCCTTTTGGAAGGATGTTTGGAGAATACTTAGAGATCTAAAAATTGAACTGCCATTCATTCGTAGAAGTCCTTTACTAGGTATATACCCAGAAAACCAAAAATCACATTATAACAAAGACATCTGTACCAGAATGTTCTTTGCATCCCAATTCATAATTGCTAAGTCATGGAAAAACCCAAGTGTCCATCGATCCACGAATGGATTAATAAATTGTGGTACATGCATACCATGGAATACTATGCAGCCTTAAAGAAAGATGGAGACTTTACCTCTTTCATGTTTACATGGATGGAGCTGGAACATATTCTTCTTAGCGAAGTATCTCAAGAATGGAAGAAAAATTATCCAATGTACTCAGCACTACTATGAAGCTAATTTATAGCTTTCATATGAAGGATATAGCCCAACTATAGAACCAGAATATGGAGAAAGGGGCAAGGGAGGGGACATTAGGGGTGAGGTTGGGGTGGCAGGAGGGTAATTGATGGGGCCACACCTATGGTGCATCTTAGAAAGGTACAGGCAAACCTTACTAAATGCAGAATACAAACGTCTTCATATAATAACTGAGAAAATGCCAGGAAAGCTATGTTAATCAGTTTGATGAAAACAGTTCAGATTGTATATGAAACCAGCACATTGTACCCCTTGATTTCACTATTGTACACAGCTATGATTTAATAATAAAGACAATAACAAAAAATATTTGGAGAAATAATAGCTACAAAAAACACTTTTCCAAATTTGATGAAAACTATACACTTATAGATCTAGGAAGATCCCTCAAGCAGGATAAATACAAGGAAAATAACAGCTAGATATCATGAGTAAATTTCTAAAAACCACTGATAAAGTAAAAACCTTAAAAAATAACCAGTGGAAAATAAAGACATATTATATACAAAGGAACAAAGGCATGAATTATCACAGATATTATATAAGAAACTATATAAATCAGAAGACAATGAAATGACTTTTTTAAAGTACTGAAAGACATAGGTTAGAATTATAAACCTAGCAAAAATGTCTTTTAAAAATAGCAAAATAGGCTTGGCATTTGTAGCACAGTGGTTGTGGCGCCAACCACATACAACAAGGCTGACATGTTCAAACCCTGCCTGGGCCAGCTAAATAACAATGACAACTGCAACTAAAAATAGCTGGGTGTTGTGGGTGCCTATAGTCCCAGCTACTTGGGAGGCTAAGGCAAGAGAATCGTTTAACCCTAGAGTTTGGGCTTGCTGTGAGCTGTGACATCATGGCACTCTACTCAGGGTGACATAGTGAGACTCTATCTCACATAAAAACAAAAAATAGCAAAATAAATTTTTCTAATCTTCTAGAATCAATTTCTAGCAAAATTACATTAAAAATTATTATTTTTTCAGTATTGAAAACCTCTTTTAATATTGCTGTCAGAATCAACATGAAAAAAAAATTCAAATACTTTTCCATACATGACATATTCTTCTGAGGCTAGAGATATAACCAGGAGGAGAATGACTTCAAGGTTATTACTATCAATAAATGTATGAGAAGGTGAAGCATGAGTCAGGATTTTGATAGGAGGCTAAAATATCCTTAAAAGAGAAAACAGATGACTAAAATCTACACAAGTGTGCACTGGTTTTTGCTAATGCACCCAGTCATCTGCATCAGCTGTACATTAAAAATTTAATTAAAGAGGTCTCTGCTCCTGTAGCACAGTGGTTACAGCAGAAGACATATACACTGAGGTGGGGGGCGGTAGTTTGAGCCCGGCCTGGGCAGCTATATATCAATGACAATTGCAAGAAGAAAACAGCCAGGCATTGTGGTGGGTGCCTGTAGTCCCAGCTACTTAGGAGGCTGAGACAAAAGAATTGCTTAAGCCCAAGAGGTTGAGGTTGCCATGAGCTGTGACGCCATGGCACTCTAAAGAGGGTGACATAATGAGACTCAGTCCCAAGGAAAGAAAAAAATTGTTAAAGAGGCCAGGTGCCATGGCTAACACCTATGATCCTAGCAATCTGGGAGGCCAAAGTGGGAAAATCACTTGAGGTCAGGCATTCAAGACCTGCTCAAGCAAGAGCAAGACCTCATTTCTACAAAACAGAAAAATTAGCTGGGCATGGTGTGCTCACCTGTGGTCCTAGCTACTTGGGAGGCTAAGGCAGGAAGATTGCTTGAGTCCAGGAGTTTGAGGTTGCTGTGAGCTGGGCTGGGGCCATGGGACTCTAGCTTCATTTGTTCTAACAAATGAAAACTTGGATCTGTACAAAGAAATGAAAAGAATCGGAAATGGTATGTGTATTGGTAAAATATTTCCCCTAGTTTTTATATTTAAAATCATAAAATCAATGGATTGTTAGCTTCACAACATATGTAGAAGTCAAATTTGTTTATAGCAATAACACAAAGAATGGTAGAAAAGAAATGAAGGTATATTGTTTAATGTGGATATATTATATGTGAAGACCATGGTATAAGACCATGGTATAAGACCATGCAGACTACAATCATTTAAAGATGTATATTGTAAATCTGATAATAACTACTAAGAATTAAAACAAATGCTTGGCACTTCTGGAAAGATGGCTGACTAGAGACATTGATTACCAAATTGTATTAGAAAGAAGGAAAAGTTTTATTTGAACAAAAAACTTAAGCTCTGATGTGATTTTGAAGGAAAAGTGCCAGAACTTACTGTAGTTTCTATGGGAAAAAAGTTATGGTGCAGAACAAGAAGGAGCAAGGTTTTGCTAGGAACCAATTTCTGTGAGGCTCCAGGCTGTAGAGCAGATACAGAGCCAAGAGTCTATGGCACAGCTGGGCAAGACCATTTGCACTGAAGCCCCAGCCCCCAGCACTGAATGAGTGCTCAATTGCCACCCTGTCCCATAAGAATTGGGACATACCTTCACCACCAAGTAAGTTGCCAGCACACTTCTCCACCTATAGGAAGTTTCCCCTGCCAGCTAGTGGAGGTTGGCCACAACCCCTGGAAGTGTGTATCCTGGAGCTGCCATCAGACAAAGACCTGAAGAGAAGCTTGGTACCCTTGAGCTCAAAGGAAAAGATACCAGTTAATTGGCAATCATAGGTGAATAGGACAGAGAAGAACAACTGCACAAGGCTTCTAGTGCACATGCTTTCTCTTGCTGCATCAATATTCCAGAATGGGAACAAAAAACACAACCTAGGGACTTCCTTCTTTTAATTATGTAAGAGTTTTCAGAAAAAGACTGGTGCCCTGGGCAGTGCCTGGGGCTCAAAGGAGTAAGGTGCCGGTCCCATATGCCACAGGTGGTGGGTTCAAATCCAGCCCAGCCAAAAACTGCAGAAAAACAAACAAACAAACAAAACAAAACAAAACTGGTGCCCTGCAATCTATTACTGCTCAGCTGAGAAAAAGGGTTCAGATGAGATGAAACCAGCAAAAGAACCCTGACAACATGAAAAATCAAAACAGCTTGGCAACTCCAAGGGATCACAACAGAGCTGCAATGGTGCCAACCACTCAGAAATTGCCAAAATGGCTTGGCACCTGTGGCTCAAGTGGCTAAGGCACCAGCCACGTACACCTGAGCTGGTGGGTTTGAATCCAGCCCAGGCCCACCAAACAACAATGATGGCTGCAAACAAAAAATGCCCGGGCATTGTGGGGGACGCCTGTAGTCCCAGCCACTTGGAATGCAGAGGCAGGAGACTCACTTGAGCCCAGGAGTTGGAGGCTGCTGTAAGCTGTGATGCCACAGCACTCTATCCAGGGTGACAGCTTGAGGCTCTGTCTCAAAAAAAAGAAAATAAATTGCCAAATGACAAAATTGGAATTCAGAGTATGGACTGTAAATAAGATGAATGGAATTCAAGAGAAAGTTGAAAACCAACAAAAAGAAGCCAAAAAAATTTTAGGAAATTAATGAAAAAGTCACTAAAGAGCTAGCCAACACAAGAAAGAATATAATATAACTTAAAGAAGTGAAAGAATCATTAAGTGAACTTCCAAACAGCAGAAAGCTTCAGCAACAGACTAAACCAAGAAGAAAGATTCTCAGATCTTAAGGACAAAGTTTGGGAAATAACCCAGTCATTTAAAAACACAAAGAAGAGAACAAAAAATGTGGAGCAATCACTTAGAGAGATAAAGGACTTATGTGAAATAAACTAACATGTGAATTATAAGTATCCCTAAGGGAGAAGAAGAAAGAGCTACATGAATGGAATTAATGAAGAAATAATTCCTTGGTATCATCAGGCATCAGATATCCAGATACAAGATGGTCCACAAACACTGGGAAGATTCATTGCAAAGAGGACATTGCCAAGATGCATAGTAATCAACCTGGTCAAAGTCAAATAAAAGAGAAAGTTCTGTAAACAGCTAAATGTAAGCACCAACTGACCTACAAAGGAAGATCCATCAGGATAACAGCAGACTTCTCAGTGGAAATCTTGAAAGCCAGAAAGGGATAGGACTCCCATTTTCAATCTTCTTAACAGAACAACTGCCAGCCTAGAATTTTGTGCTTTACAAACCTAAGTTTCACAATTGATGAAGAAATTAAATTTTTTCTGGGTGAGCAAATACCATGGGAATTTGTTATGACTAGACGTGCCCTGTAGGAAATACTCAGAACTGCAGTATACACGAACCAACACTGAATGAGATGCCCATAGTGTAACATCACCCCAAATAATAAACCTTACTATTCTTACAGAACAATAGCACAAGAAGGAAAATGAAGCAGTAAGGTAATGCCCAACATGATGAACAGAACAGCATTCCACATATTAATGCATCTCTTATCTTTAATGGTTTAAATGCATCAAAAAACATAGGGTGGGCCGGGCGTGGTGGCTCACACCTGCAATCCTACCACTCTGGGAGACTCAGGCAGGAGGAGCTCAGGAATTTAAGACCAGTTTTGGCAAGAATGAGAACTTGTCTCTACTTAATATAATATAAAAGAAAAGAAAATAGAAAAACTGGGCGGCACCTGTGGCTCATTGAATAGGGCGCCAACCCCATATACCAAAGGTGACGTGTTTGAACTCGGCCTTGGCCGAACTATAAAACAGAAAAATAGCCAGGCATTGTGGCAGGTGCCTGTAGTCCCAGCTACTCAGGAGGCTGAGGCAAGAGAATCACCTAAGCCCAGGAGTAGGAGGTTGCAGTGAGACTTATGATGCCACAGCACTCTACCAAGGGCGATAAAGTGAGACTCTGTCTCAATAAATAAATAAATAAATTAATTAATTAAAGAAAAGAAAATAGAAAAACTAAAAGATGTAAGTTGGTTGAATGCATGAAATACAAAAATACCCAAGTATTAAATCTGTTGTTTCCAGGAGATATATCTAAACCACAAGGATGCTCACAGGTTTAATGTGAAAGGACGGGAAAAAAAATATTCCACACATATGGAAAGAAAAAGAGAGCTGGTATAGCCATTCTCATATCAGAAAAAAATTGATTTTAAATAAATAATGTTCAAGAAAGACAAAAATGGTTATTATATAATGGCAAGGGGAACAATTCAATTAGAAGACATAATAATCCTAAATATATATGCCTCCAAGAAAAGAGCTCCCAGATACATAAACAAATTCTACTAGATTTAATCAGGGAAATAGTTGCATTATAATGGCCTGGGACTTCAACAACCCATTGTCAGAGCTGGACAAATAATCAAAGCAGAAAATAAAAAAGAAATACTGGACCTATATAGAACCCTAAAACAAATTGATCTAACAGACATTTACAGACCATTCTACCCCTAAACTACAACTAATATACATTCTTCTCATTGGTACATGGAACATTCTCCAAGACTGATCGTATCTTAGGCCACAAAACATGTCTCAAAAACTTTAAAAAAAATCAAAATCATACCATGTATCTTCTCACACTATAGTGGAATAAAACTAGAAATCAATTCCAAGAGTTACACTGAATTCCACACAAAGTCATGGAAATTAAACAATCTACTGCTAAATGATAATGAAATTAAGGAGAAAATCAAAAGATTTCTTGAACTGAACAACAAAGGGGAAACAAGCTATCAATATCTATGGGATTCAGCAAAAGCACCCCTAAAGAGAAAATTCATAGCCCTAAGTGTCTCCCTCAAAAAGTCAGAAAGGTCACAAATTAACAACCTAACATCTCAAAGAGCTAGAAAAGGAAGAACAAACCAAACCTAACGCCAGCAGAAGAAAACAAGTAACAAGGTCAGATAAGAACTAAATGAAATGAAAAACAAAATAATAAAAGATATAAAATGTCAGTGAACAGAAGTTTTTTTTTTTTTTGAAAAGGCAAACAATTAATAGATCTCTGGCTAGATTAACCACGAATAGAGAGAAAGGACCTAAGTAAGTTCAATCAGAAATGAAAAAAAAAAAGTTTTACAACTGATAACACAGAAGTACAAAACATCATCTGTGAATACTACCAAAATCTCTCTACAGATAAACTAGAAAAAGTAGGGGAAATGGAAAAATTATTGAGAAATACACAAACTTCTTAGACTCAAACAAGAAGAAATATAACTACTGAACTGACTAATAAAAAGCATCAAAACTGAGGTGGTAATAAAAAGTCTTCCAACAAATAAAAGCCCTGGAACAGATGAATTCATAGCCAAATTCCATCAGACTGTCAAAGAAGAACTTGTACCCATACTGCAGAGAGTATTCCATAAAATTGAGTAGAAGGGACTCCTCTCCAACTCAATTCTACAAAACCAGTATCACCTTGATATCAAAACCAGGAAAGAAAACAACACCAAAAATAACCCCACAGACCAATAAAATATCCCTTAAGGATACAGATGCAAAAATCCTCAATAAAATACTGCCAAACTGAATTCAGCAGGACATGAAAGTAATAAGCCATGATGAGCAAGTGAGCTTCATCCCAGGGATGCAAGAATAGTTCAACATATGTAAATCAGTAAATGTACTTCACCACATAAATAGAAGCAAGAACAAAGACCATATAATTCATATGTATAAAAAGCATTCAACACAATCAAGACCCCTTTTATGATAAAAATCCACAATAAACTAGGCATAGAAGGAATAATCTCAGACTTTTAAAAGTCATATGTAACAAACCCACAACCAATATCATTCTGAATGGGGAAAAGTTGAAATCATTTCTCCCAAGAACTGGAATAAGACAAAGATGTTCACTCTCACCACTTCCATTCAGCATATTGCTGGAGGTCTTAGCTAGAGCAACCAGACAAGAGAAACAGATAACGGGTATCTAAATCAGGAAAGATGAGGTTGAACCTTTTCCCCTAGAGCTTTGCAAAGGACTCATACAGTGCTATGGCCTGAGACAATGGGGACTTGCTTGGTGTGGTGGGGCTAAGTGGCTCTGTCTTGTTTGCAGCTGGTCTCTGTCCTACCTTAGTGAATCAGTTTACTCTGGGTTGAAGTCTCAGCTGTGGAGAAATACCAGTAATTAATCACTCTGCCCCCCACATGCATCAACTGGAAAAGGACAATCAAACCTTCCCATAATAAACAAAATAACTTTCAACCCAGGATCCTGTAGCCAGCTAAACTGAGTTTCATTTATGATGGAGAAATTAAATACTTCAATGATATCCACATGTTGAAGAAATTTGCTATAAACTAAACCAGCTCTCTAGGATATTCTCAGACCTATCCTGCATAATGACCAGCTTAATCCTCCACCACAAAAGTAAGCTTACCCAGAAAGTTTTTATCAAATTCTAACTTCCACAGTGATGAAAGGATTAAAAATGTCCACTGGACTTTCTAAAGATTTATCATTATTTTTGATTAATGTGAAGGGTTTGAAGTGTCCCACAAAGTGGCATAGGTTGGCTGACAGGATACAAAAACTCAGACCAGATATCTGTTATATACAAGAATTTCATCTTACCTTAAAAGATAAATTTATTTATTTATTTATTTTTTTTTTTTTTATAATTTTATTGAATCATAATTCTGTACATTGGTGCAATCATAGGGCACGATTCATATACATTCAGAAATGTTTTGATCGTACTGTTACAGTTAGCCTTCATGGCATTTTCTTGATCACTATA
>CAUYON010004624.1:0-75839 GCA_963573935.1 Arctocebus calabarensis | reverse complement strand
GGGCCTCTCCCCACTCCTGTTCCTCTGTCCTCGCTGTGCAGCAAACATTCTCCAGCACTTGATGAAGAAACCTGGTGACTCTCTGAATTCAGCCTCCACTTTTATTCAGCCAAGTGCACAATGACTCCATCTGGAATTTGTAGCTAGGTCAGGCCCGCAGCTCCAAGGGACAAGCAGTAGCCGAGGACCTAGAGCCTTGTCATCTGGTGTGCCTGGAGTTGAGAATTCAAACCTCTGAGCCTAACCCTTCCTGTCTCTGAGTTCTTCAGTCTGGCCACTGGCAGCCAACCCACTTGTGGTGATCTTGTGGCAGCCACTGGGGCCACTGTTTTGCCTTCAAAAGGCTTTTTATTTCCAGCAACTTCAGGTGATAACTGAGCAGCTGTATCCTGCGCTGTGCCATGCGTGCCCCCCTTTCTCATTTTCTAGTGGTGATTAGATCCTTATTCACCCCAAATCCAGCCAGTCCTACAGGAGGCTTATCCTTGGGGGCTGTTGCCCACAACTACTTTGCTACCAAATTCCATATTAGCGGGCATGAAATTGCAGGAAATAAAAGCAGGCACAGATAGACAAATACTGCATGGTCTCACTTATATGTGGAATCTAAAAACGTCAATCTGGTAGACACAGAGGCTGCAGGGGAAGAAGGGAGGTGGGAGAGGGGCAGTGTTAAACACAAGGCACAAAGGTCACTTAAATGGAGGGGTAAGTCGGAGAGAGCTGTTTTATATTTCAAAACCACTAAAAGAATAGATTTTTAATGTTCTCTTTACAAAAAAATAGTAAGTTGGTGAAGTGATGGATTTATTAATTAGCTTGACTTAATCTTTCTACATTGTATACATAAATCAAAATATTTCACTGTACCCCGTAAATACACACCTTACTATTTTTCAACTAAAAATTATTAATTCCATTAATTAAAAAAATCCTACTCTAACCATGTTAAGTAGAAAGGGATTTAAAATGTTGTGTCCACAGACTTGCTAGACCCTGGGTTGGGAAGGGGGCTCCAGTCTGGGCCTCCAGCAAACTGTAGGCCAAAGTACCCCCAGGCTGCTTCCTCTGCCCCGTGGGGAGGGGTGGAGTCAGGGGAAAGTGCGGTCTGGTGTCTTCAGCTGGACAAAGGAGTTCCAGCCACCATGCTGTAAAGATCTTGACAGCTGAAGCACCAGTGCCATATCCCGGAGCCCTGCAGGGGTCAGGGGTGGGGTGCAGGGCCCTCTTACACACTCAAAGGCCCCCAAACATGTCTTTCCCTTGCTTGCTTCTTTCTCCCAGAATTCTTGTGAGTGCATCTAACTGGCAGCTCTATGTCACATTTGATGCCATGCAGAGTAGTTTTGCTGCCCTGGAGGGCCCTGGGCCCAGCCTGCTCACCCTCCCTCCCCAATGCCTTGGCAACCACTGAGCTCTCCATCATCAGTTTTGCCTTTTCCAGAAGGTCATAGAGTCGGAATCGCACACTATGCAACTCTTCCACATGGGCTTTTTTGCTTACTAATAAGCATTTGAAATTCTCCCATGACTTCTCATGGGCTGATGACTCATTTCTTCTTTTTAAAAATTGATTAACTAATAAAGTGCATACTCCTGGGGTATGTAGTGTGTCTTGATGCTCACGATGTGCAGTGATCACATTGGCGGAGCCTGCACATCCGTCACCTCAGATGCTTAGTGTTGCTTTGTGCTGGGAGCCTCACTGAGTGTGTAGTGCGTTATTGTTAACTGCAGCCACCCTCAAGTGCAGAGAACACGTTCTCTTCAGCACCGCTTAGTCCGCTCCATGATTCCTTGCATCTCCCAGGTGACTCAGCCTCTCACCTTGTTCCTTGTAAGTTTTGACAATTCTGAATAAAAGTGCTCAAATACACACATGCAGGATTTTGTGTAACGTAAGTTTTCAACTCGTTTGGGTGAAGACCAAGGAGGTTGATAGCTGGACGCTTAGCTTTAAATCTCCCTGGGTTCTCCTTTCATTCATTTATTCATTTGCTCAGCTCATGGTTCTCTCACCAGCCATGTCTTGAATAACTTGCACATGCGAGGCAGGGTCTGTGTGCCAAGGGCATGCCGTATAGAAAGCTCCCACGTCCTGGGGGCTGTCCGACTCCGGGACGGGAGGTGGGGATGGGGCAAGGAGACAGGATGCTGGTAGAGGACAGGAGCTGAGAGAAGGGCTACTCTAGACTGGGCCGTGGGGTGGGCCTGGGCCTCTGGGCTGGTCAGCACTGGGAGCACTGGGGCAGAGATAGGGATGACACGAGAGAGGCCACCAGATCTTGGGGAGAAGACAAGTCCAAATGAAGGATGAACCCTGTAGAGACCCTGGGGAGGGACAGGCCTGCCGGACACCAGGAGTGGGGATGAGAACAGGGACGCACAGCTCTTCCAGGGTGAGATCTTACTCTTTGTTGGTACAAAGAAGATTCTAATCTGACCCGTCTGAAGGCGTCCTTTAGCTTTAATGTGTGGGAAGGAGGGGATGGCACCCCCGATGACGAGCGGCAGGGCTGCACATGCGCTGGGGGTGCTGCGGGGAGCCTGGGCTTGGAGCCCCAACAAGTGGCAGAGCAGGTGCGTGTAGGAGTGTGCTGGACCGAGACGCCCCTTGAGTGGCCATGGATGGCCTCACCATCACTGGGAGGACACGAAGAGCAGCCACCCACAGGACTCGAGGCTGCTCAGCTGTGGGGAGGGGCGAGGACCAACAGAGGACTGGGAGTGACATAAAAGCAAACAGAACATTAGACACACAAAGTAGCAGCAAGGTGACTGCCCAGAGACACTGGACTAGGGACTGGTCAGACTTAGATTCTGGGATGGCAAGGGGGTGTCACCTGCACCACAAGCCCAACCCTGCAAGGGGATGGAGGGAGCAGAGCTCTGTGAAGGGTCTGGGCACACACCCTGCCCAGCCCACCCGCTTTGGCCCAGGGTTGGTGGGAGTGCGGCTCAGCCTAAAACTCCTCCCATGCTCTCCTGCAGCCTCGGTGGTTCCCTGGGACCACCCCCCCCTGCACGTGTCCAACTCTGAGTGCTTCACTTTGTGGTCCCCTTGCTGGCTTGAGGTGAAGGGAAAACACTCCCCTCTCCCCTACTTCTTCTCGGGGGTAGGTGGGACATACCTTTGCCAGCTTCCCTGAAAAAAATTCCCCTCCTCAACCCTCTTCCACCTCTGCACATAAGCACCTGCCTCCTTTGTCCTTCAATCTCGGATGCCACAGGAAGCTTCTCACGTGACAAACTGTTACAGGTGCCAGATGTCTTCCATAGCAAAGGACTACTTCAATGCAACAGTCTTTTAAAATTCTGCTTTAACAATCGTGTCAGCTTTACATTGCAGTCTAACTGCGAATAGTTTGCTTTAAAACACGTGGTTTTTTGTGTGGTTTCTGAGTAAAATCAATGCCTGGGAAGAAGCAATATTTACCCTCTGGCTTTGCATCAGTTTGAGGGGAAAATCTGAGTCTGCAAGCAAATTGCTGACCTCTAGGGACAAATCTAAACACCAACCCCATAATCTAGAATACTACACAAAACTGAAGCAAGCACAGTGGACGTGGATGGCAGAAGGCAAGGTGGTTCCTGCAAGATGCGCTCAACCATAGCCTGCTCTAGATGATGGGCTTCTCCTTCTCCTAACAAGAGTCTGATATGTCCCAAATTCAGTTGGAAATTCCATTTATGTATAAAACAGACAGGGAAAGACAGACATCTTGTGGGCACATGGTAGCATTACATTATAGGCCTGCAAATGAATACACTGTTACTTAATAATATCACAGAATTACAGATTGTCAAGAGTCACAAACTACTCGGTGAAACATCTCTTTGGTTTCTAAAACAAAGAATACATAGTTCATTTTTCTTAGGGGTAAATGCATCAAATGAAGGACATACAAGAACTTCCAAAGAACAAACAGCTTTCTATTTTGAGTTCTCCCTGGTTTATATAATAGACCAAAGCTATTAGTTCTTTTGGTGGAAGCCTATGTTAATAAATTAAATAATCAGGTACCTCTCAAGTATGTTATATTCCAAAGCTTTAGCTTTGAGACCTTACCAAACATCTGGAAGGTAATGAGGGAGCTGGACACGAACTGAGACCTTTTTGGTGGGATCCTCTCAACAGCTGACTAGACTCCACAGGTGCAGGGAACCACCAGAGGGTGAAAGACACTCCTCCCAGTCACAGGGAGCACTAATGGAAAGAAAGCTTTTTTTGGAAGTCTGAAAAGAAAACATTTTCTTAAAAAACTCTTTTCTTTCTATAAGTAGGCTGAAGACATAGTTATCTATTTTTGAAAATAGGTAACACCATCAAAAATTATTAATAAACACTCTCAGATTAGGGAATTCAATGGATTGGGACTGTCTTTGCAACTTTTTACTTCAACTATAGTTAGTCCTCTTATAGAAAACACCAGCACAAACAGGACACTTGCTTGAGAATTTACAGATAGACATGCAGTTCCAAAGCCACTGCTCATCACATTCTGCAGTCTAGACATTGTTGCCATCACAGTGACAAAATAGGCATGTCCTATCATGTGAGAAAGAGGAAAATGTGAAATTAAATTATTCACTAAGACTAATTTTTACATCTTCAAAAGGTTCTTTAAAAAACAGAAAGTGACAAATAGGTGGCGAAGAATTGTGCCTGTAAAGCCTAAAGTACTTACCACAAGGTCCATTACAGAAAGTCTGCCCATACCTGCACTATACAAACTAGACTTTTAATGTTTTCTGAGCTGACTTTGAAAAAGGGAGAAAAAAGTGCACTTTCACTGTTGAGGGGAAATACTTCTGCTTTCCTACCTTCAATCAGTTGCAGCAAATTTGATTATACTGACATTCACTTAACATCTAGCACAGCTCTTTGCAGTGTTTAAAAGGAAGACTCAACTCTAAGACATAAAATCACTATTATCCAAGTCTAAATATGGTGTTATTAAAAATTACTCAGTATTAAGGGACCGAAAAAAAGGTACATGTTACTTAGGGATGTGGAGATGAAAAGAAGGGTGTGAAGGGTGTTGCATGTGAGGTGAAAACAGTGACGAAGATGGATGGAGTCAGTAGAGACAATGCCAGGTTCCCCAATAATGTTTTGTTTTTTGTGGCTACGGTTGGATGATGTAGACTTGTAAGGGTGTCCAACCTGTGGCCTATGGGCCATGTGCAGATTATTAGAGGCCTGTTTTGCTTATCTATGGTGTTGGATGTTGTAAAAATTATGCACAGACTTTTTTTTTTGCTCATCCGCTTTCCTTAGTGTTTGTGCATTGAATGTGTGACTCAAGATAACTCTTCTTTTTCCAATGTGTGGCAGAGAAGAAAATTGGTTGGACACCTTCGATAGGAGAGAAAGCTGGTGATTCCTCCACTAAGAAACTTTGGTACAAAAAAAAAATTCATTTAAACAACTTTAGATAAAAAAGGAAGTCACTATGAGGTTGAATTTGTCTGGGAAGTCATCAAGATCCATATAGGTTAGCTACCTTTCTCTTTAAAGGGTCACATGGTCTGTCTTTCAAAGCATATAGCTGCCCTCCTGTGTATCTGTTCACTTTGCTTTTCTCTTTAAACCCTGCTCTTGTTTTCTGCCCACTTTTCTCTGAGAGCCCAGAATTCTATATGGCTGTACCCTACCCAGGGCCTGTCCTCGGGTACAGGCTTGTCTTGCTTGGGTGTCAGCGGTAGGAAATCTGGCTGTGCTGGCTACCAGATTCCTCCACTACACTAGTGAAAGTGTGTAAGCAAGGATAAGCGTGCGGAATCTGGAGAAGAAACTCCAGGAAAAACACAAAGTGCTCTTTGGGAAGGGTTTTCAGTTGACGAGGCTGGGACATGCGATCAATGCTCACGCTGAATGCTAAGAAATTTGGACTTTATGAACCAGACTAAGGGAAGCCACCAGATGCCAAGCAAGATATTGATGGCAACTGGCTGTGATTATGCAAAAGATTATCCTGGTGATGGGGGATAAGGTGGTGGCTGGAGATGGGACAGGCTTTGGTTAAGGCGACAGATTAGGGCCTGAATTTACCCAGTAACTGGGGTCAGGGTGAGAACTCTTTTCTTTGTTCCCCTTGTCCCTCACTCCCAAGAGGTATCAAAACAGGATTTGACAGTGGCCGGATAATGACGAGCGGGTGGCGGCGTCCACGCCTAGGAAACCAGCGCTCGGGCTAACAAGTGGTCCGAAGAAGCAGCAAGGCCGCCATCAGGCACTGACACCCACAGGACGCCGCCTGAGACAGGGCTCGACCTCCGCCTGGCGCGCGGTGTAAGGTAACTGCGGATCCCCCTCCTCCGGCTCCTGGGTCCGGGGCAGGGTACGGGACCAATTCGCTCTCTCAGATTATAAATCGCGCACTTTCCCGTCCAGGACACGGGGTCCTTTTACTACCACAGGCGCGCATAGTGACGTCATCAACGGGTTACCGCCCCCTAGCTGACGCGTTGAGGTGGTTATGGAAAGCCTGTCATGCAGCAAGCTGACAGTAATAGGTTAAATCTTAGCAGTGGGAGGACTGAACTTCCGTTGACTTTATTCCTCTTGGCTTTTCCTTCGCGGACACCGCCTCTCCTGCAGCTCCATTCCATATTTTGTTCAGGCAATACTATAGACAACCCCCCACCGCGGCGAGGGGCGGGGCGAGGCAGGGCGGGGCGAGGGCCTGGCTGAGCCGCGTCGCGCTCGGGGGCCGCGCCGGGTTGCTTCTTTTTAGTGCCTGAGGCAGCTCTGGCTCGGAGAGCCTTTTGCCGACCTCACGGGGACCTCTGTGCACGGATGGACCCGCCCGGACCCGGCGGGAAGCGGCCTGGCAGGCGGCGGCCCCGGCGGTATCTGCAGAAAGAGGACAGGGCCGCAGCCGCGGGTCCCTGAGGCGTGCGTGCCCACCGGGCCCTGCGGCGGCACCATGATGCCGGGGGAGACACACTCGGCGGCCCCCGGGACGGCGGCAGACCTGTCGCGCTGTCAGGGCTGTGCCTCCCTGCAGCAGGTGCGGCATCTCCCGGCGGCCGAGGGTGGCGGCGACGGGGCCCGGTCATCCAGGGGCGCGGGGCGCTGGGGTCTCGCGGCCGCGCCTTAGCGCGGTGCTTCCCCGTCCGATTGAAGCGGCCCCTCCCTCTTCTCGCTCCCTTTTCTCCCACAGGCGTTTTGGGGACGACTTCGTTTCCTTTAATTGGGCTTGGAGCCCGTAATTCATTCCCTGGGACGCGGTGGTGGGGGGGCCCCGGGGTCCCTGCACTGGCAGGTGCAGCGTGGAGGGTGCTGCCGCTCCGAGGACGAGGCTTTCATGGTCGGGCCCTTCCTAAGTATTTGTGCGTTGAAGGCAGGACCTTACCTGACATGTGGTTTGTCCGTGTCTGTACACCAAGGCTTTGGGAGGCATTTCTGCTCACATCTGATGAATCCTTCCAAGGCTAATTTTTTAAGTAAGTCAAGTAATTGGTTAAGTCAAATAACATGTCAGTGTGATTAAAGTGATCAGTTGTTCTGTACATTGACAGAAGGGGAGTTGCCAGAGTCTGGCTGCGGGTTTTATGACGTGTTATTTGGGAAATAGTCCTCCTTTCTAGGAACCCTCTTTGCCGTTTGATGTGGTGAGACTTTTCACTCCCTACTATCACTATCTCCGGTGATAAAGTGGAACTCCCCACTGCCTAACTACCTCAGGTAATTATCACCGGTCTGCCTAGTGTTCTAAGCACTGTGGACAATGTGGTGAACAAAATAGATGAGATCTGCTCTCATAATATGTATGCATGTAAATATGACTTTAGAAGATGTTAAAGGTTAGGAAGTTGGAAGCTCTTGTCTCTGGGCTGCAGTGGTCAGGTAGAGTGGTTTGTTTTAGACAGAGTCTCACGTGGTCACCCTTGGTAGAGAGCTGTGCCGTCTTAGCTCACAGCAACCTCAAACTCGTGGGTTCAAGTGATCCTCTTGCCTCAGCCTCCCAAACATCTGGGATTACAGGCGCCCCCCACAACACCTGGCTATTTTTTAGAGACGGGTCTCGCTCTGGCTCAGGCTGGTCTTAAATCTGTGCACTGTGCACTCAGGCAGTCCACCAGCCTCGGCCTCCCAAGTGCTGAAATTACAGGCAAGCACCACATCGCGCCCAGCCTAGGTAGATGTTTTTGAGTGGGTGGCATTCAGAGAGGCATTGAAAAGTGGAAAGTTGCCTGTGATGAGAAGCATCAAGCTGTTTTTGATGAGCAGAATGGTGTGGTTGGGATGAGCTAGTGCAGAGGGAAGATGGTTGATTGAATGAGACCAGAAGAGAGGGCAGGCTAGGCAGGCCATGGAGAGAAGCTCAGTTTTTATTTTAAGAGTGTTGTCAGTGAACTGGTTCTAAACATTTTAAATATTGGAGGCAGGAGAGGGAGGAAAAGTGTTGCCACTCTAGGTAGAAAGAGGACTGATAGTCAAATCATTGTTTTTATTGAGCTGCATTGTGTAGGTGTCTTATAATGTGCAACTCCCCCCCCCCCAAAATACAGGAACATGAGTAGAATTCTCCTGAACCTTCAAGAAATTGCATTTATTCTTTGAGCCAGTTCAATCATTTGCTAATGTTAATTGATCTTCTGCTATGTTTAGTTATGAAGGTGGGGGCAAAAAGACAATTCTTGACCTCTTGGAGCTTCCATTTTAGCATGGTGTCAGGATGAAGAAAACGAGGAAGTTATGTTAGAAGGTAGCAAATACATTGGTGATAAATTGAGGAACGGTGGGAAGGAATGAATGGATGAGGGATGGGTGGGGACTGTTGGAATTCAAATACGGAGCCCTGGAATGGTTATACCTCAGCAATGGTGAGAGAAGGAGCTCTGTTAATATCTTGGTGGAAAAGCATCCCGTACAGAGGGAACATCAAATGTGGAGAACTGCAGTGGGAGCTGGGTCAGTGTGCTTGGGAGGAGCAAGAAGGCCAGTTGAGGTTGGAGTGAGCGGAGTGAATGTTGGGAGTTGGATGAGGTCAGAAAGGTAAAAGGAGGGCTTGATTGTGTGGCACTTATAGGCTGTTGGTAGGGTTTGGGCTTCTCTGATTGAAATGGGGAGTCATTGAAGGCTTCTGTAGAGGAGAACTACTGATGTGAATTATGCTTTTGAGCCATGAATCGGATCTTCTTTCAAAAACCTTGTCTACCTTGTCTTATTTGGAAGTAACAACTACATCTTTCTGGTTGCTTAGGCCCGAAATTTGATATTATTCTTGGTGTTGTTCTTTTCTCTCACAAACTATATCTAATCTGTCAGCTAGTTCTGATGGCTCTACCTTCATTATTCACTTGCTTCCACTATGGTGCGAATGCAGAAACTACTGCATTAGCCTCTTGAGAAGTCTCCTCCTTTCTACTCTTGCGACATTCTCACTGTTGGTTTTGAAACAGAACCTGTTCCTATTAAATCTCTCTCTGTATTCCTATTAAATCTCTAGATCCAGAGATCAGCGATTTCTTTGCTGTAAGGGGCAAGATTATAAATATTTAGGCTTTAGGGGCTTAATTACAATGATTCCACTCTGCCATTTTAGCATAAACGCAGCTATGGACAATCTGTAAAGGAACAAGTGCAGCTGTGTTCTAATGAATCTTTATTTATAAAAACTGGAGGTGGGACTTTGCAGAGCTCCTTTGGGTCAGGATACTCCATTGCATTTGGCTTTTCTGTGGCTTGGAATTGGAATGCCTTTAGGGGAGAAGGGTGATCAGTTGTGAGTGGCGTCTTCAGAGCAATTGTGTAATTTGCAGAGTATAGCTGGAAAAATAGGTTTCTGGCAGTTCAGAGGTTACTATCTTGAGTAGTAACCCATTCATACATATTAAACTTCTGTCAGTGTTACGAAGTAGCAAAGGTCTTTCCTAGTTGCCACACTAGAGCAGGGCTTGTAAGCATGTAACAGTTGGTGGTAAGCAGGACCTAATTGGAACGGTACAAATAGGTATGGTAAATTATTGTACAGTGTACACTAGTGATAATAAAAGTTTGAACTAATTAAAGCTTTTTGGGAATGGAATAGAGAAGGAAAAGCTTCTGAATATGAAAAACTGCAGAGAGTGGATGAATTCCATGTCAGGGAAATGAAAGGTCCAAAGATTTAAAATGTGAATGACCACGAGAACTGTGCAAAATGTATAAGAAGGGGGAAACCAAGGTGGAGGGGAAGCTGGAAATGTGGCACTGAATGGCACCAGAACCGGGAATTTTCAGCCATTTTCAAATTTATTGTTTGTGAAGCATAGGGCCTCTGTAGGACACTTCCAGGGGAAGGAGGCAGCCAGGTTATATGGACACTATGTTCATTTGAAGAATTTTATTTGGGGGAGGGGAGCTGCGGGGTAGGAGATTGGTGATGTATGTCCTCTCACTTGGAAGAAACTTGAAACACTGATGTGCTGGTTCATGGGAATACATGACATCACTAGAGTCAGTGAAGAAGAAACAGCTTGCTGGTGAGTGGCCCTTGATGAAGGTGAACATGGCGTGGTGAGAAAAAGATAGAGTGTTCGAGAGTTAAAAAGGGGATGTGTCAGAGGGAAGCAAGATTGGAAAGATTGAGAATTGAGGAAAAGCATTCTGTCATCCAATTAGATGGAAAAGCACATCTAGTAAAGAATTTTCTGCGTATATTACAACCACAGCAAGTACTGTGCTTTGATTAAACTTGTGTTACTAAAGAGTTTAGATACAAAGAGAAGATTCCTGCTTTAAGGTTGTTTTTTGTTGTTATTGTTGGGTCTCCCCTGCTCCCAAAATAGTCTCTATCACCAGGGCTGGAGTGCAGTGACGCAGTCAGCTCACTGCAACTTCAAACTCCTGGGCTCAAGTGATTGGCAGCTTTCTGAGTAGCTGGGCCTATGCCATGCCTGGTTAAATTTTTTTTTTAAGTCTTTTTAGAGTTGGAGTCTTGTGTTGCTCAGGCTGGTCTCGAACTCCTGCCCTCAAATGATCCTCCCACTTTGGTCTCCCAAAGGGCTAGGTTAACGGGTGTGAGCCACCACACCTGCCGCTGCTCTACAGTTCTAACACACCGAAACTCATTGATCTTGTGTAAAGTTTATGAGCAATATAGGAGTCTTTCCAATAGGAGACAGCAATCGGAGGTGCTGTGGCTCTATTCTGAATCATAACGTTTGACCAACTGGGCTTCGTCCTAAATGGAGCAGTGGTTTGCTTGCACTGAAAATCTTCCTTTCATATCTTACTCCTCCTACCCTTTTTTCTTCAGTAGTAGAAGAGACAAAAGTACCTTTGCTGAGATCTTCACCTGGTATGGAAGGGCATAGACTGACTGCAGCAGCTTTGTGCATTTTTTGGCACTCTCACCAGTCACCTGTCTCTGCTTCCTCACCCTCAGTGGTGACAGTATTCCATCACTGATCAGCACAGTGTCCGTGTGGGTGGCAGAGCTTTGGTAGTCACATTGACCAGTGTGAGGCTTTTCTCTGCTGGTGTTATATACAATTAAGCAAATCTTAAGTTGCATGATTTTAATCAAGCTAGTTATGCTGACATAAGTCACTTTATTCTTGAGCAGGAGAGTCCCCCTTTTGCCCAGTTTCACTGCATTGCAGAACAGCTGGATTCTCTTGGGGATCCAGATGAGAGCTTGAAACACCTGGTTGTGGTGTTGAACTTTAGATTAGATTCAGCCGATTTGGTGTTTGACTGTCCTTGGGACAGATTTGAGCCAACTATTCAGAGGTGTACAACCTGTGGCCAGTGGGCCACATGCAGTTCTTTGAGGACTGTTTTGCTTATCTGTGGTGTTGGTTGGATATCATGAAAAGTATGCACAGATGTTTTCTTTTGCTCATCAGCTTTTGTTAGTGTGTATACATGATGTGTGGCCCAAGACAACTCTTACTCTTCCAAGTATGGCAGAAAAGAAAAAAGGTTTGGACACTCTTCAGATTTATGCTGGATTCCCATTTATAATTGCCTTCATCTTTTGGGACTTAAAACATTTCCCCACAGATACACTGATATAAATAGTCCTAATATAAGGGTGTTCACAAAAGTTGTAATGTATTCATTTACTGAACATTTTTACTGAGCAACAATGTATATGTGATGCCATGCTGTGTTTCGAAATACAGTCATCAACAGTAGAGGTATGGAGCTCATCCTTTTTGAGGTTACACTTGAGTGAAAAAAAAAAAATAGCCGGGGCGGCGCCTGTGGCTCAGCGAGTAGGGCGCCGACCCCGTATACCGAGGGCTGCGGGTTCAAGCCCGGCCCCGGTCGAACTGCATCAAAAATTAGCCGGGCGCTGTGGCGGGCCTCTGTAGTCCCAGCTACTAGGGAGGCTGAGGCAAGAGAATCGCTTGAGCCCAAGAGCTGGAGGTTGCTGTGAGCTGTGACTCCACAGCTCTCCACCGAGTGCGATAGAGTGCGACTCTGTCTCCACAAAAAAAAAAAAAAAAAAAAAATAGCCACAGTCTTAAATATAATGTAATGAGTATCACAGTGGGCCACAGATGTGCTCAGAGAGCATGTAGGCAGGACAACTGTGTAGGACCTTTTTTTGACCTTGGGAGAAGTGATCTGTGTTTCATTAGAAGTGATTCTAAATTGAGTCCTGAAAGATGATTTGCGGTTAATTAAGACAAACGAGATGGAAAGAGTGTTGTAGATAAAGGGAATAACTTGTGGGAAGAATTGCAGGGAAAAGGCAGCTGAGCACAAAGTCAGAGGTAGGGCTGGTGGGGGCAAGGCTCCAGAGGCTGGGATTTGCTTTCCTGTGACCCAGAAGCCACTCGTCTGGTGGTGAGTGTGCCTGGGGCATAGGTGGAGTGGGGTGCACTTATCCCTGTCTTGCTGCCCTGGTACATTGTGCACAATGCCAGGGGTTTTAACAGCTGACAGGACACACTCATCTTCCCTAGAGGTCATTATAGGCTTTGACTGACTTTTAAATAAGAGCGATTAATTAACAGCAAACTAGGAGTAGAGAATGAGCTTTATCAGAGAGGGGTCAAGCCGAACAATTGGTCACATTTCCTCTAGCAAAGCAATAAATGTGATTGGTGTGATTTTTAAAAATAATTGTTTTGGGGTGGCGCCTGTAGCTCAAAGGAGAAGGGTGCTGGCCCCAAATGCCGGAGGTGGTGGGTTCAAACCCAGCCCCGGCCACAAACTGCAAAAAATTGTTTTGAAATAATTTCAGACTTACAAGAAAGTTGTCAGAGTAATACACCTAACTGTGCTATTCACAGATTTGCAAATTGTGAACATGTTATTGAATTTGCTTCATCATGTATGGACACACACACACACTTTATCTTCCCTGCATCTCCAGAGGAATATTCCTCTAAATATGCACACTTTCCAACACAGCCCTCCACAGCCCTCTGGACCAGGACCTTTGCAGTACCTCTGTCCAATCCATACACTTGTCTAGGAATAGCTTTTTCCTGTATTGTTCAGGGTCCTGTCAGGAATAGGTGTTATATTTTATTGTCAGGTCTCTTCAACCTCCTTCATTTAGCCTTTGTTCTTCATGTTTGTGAAAGTTTCCAGGGGTGTCCAACTTGTGGTTTGAATGCTGATTTTGTGAGGACTTTTTTTGCTTATCTGTGGTGTCAGATTTTACAGAAAGTATGCATGGACCTTTTTTTTTTTTTTTTCTTAACACCTTTCCCTAGTGTTTGTCTATTTAATGTATAACCCAAAACAACTCTTCTCATGTTTAGCAGATGTAGAAAAGCTTGGAGACCCCTAGTAACAGTAGAGCCTTTTATTCCCGAGGGAGCGTTTGGCAGCATCTGGACATCTGAAGATGTTTTGGGCTGCCACAGTATTGGCAGTCCCCAAGACCACGGCCAGATTCAGTAGTCATGGACCTGGTATATAGTTACGCTCCTGAGTGTAGTTACTAAGAGAGAAAGGATATAAAACCAAAGCATTAAAGGGAAAAGGCAGGTGGTGCCAAGTGCAGGGGTCCCAGTGGAGACACACAGGACATGCTGGATTGCTCCAGCAGCGTGCTGGGACAACACTTGTGAAGCATTGTCTGCTGAGGAAGCTCACTTGACACTCTGTATTTTGGGTGTTTTCCTGGGGGCTGGTCATAGAGGCACCCTCTCCCTAGCATGTACCAAAATTCCAGACTCTTAAGTGGAAAGCAGGTGTTCAATGTAAAAACCGGTGTAAACCTCACTGTGTGGTTTAGGCACATGGAGCCACTTTGATCAGTTTGGGGAATGATGGGAGTATTCTCTGGAAGTCTAAGTTCCCACATCCCAGTCAAGGACCCGTCTTGTCAGCAGGCCTTGCTGTCCTCTGGCCTGCTGTGTTAACTCTTTGCTGCACGCACCGGTTGGGGCTGCAGTCATGTTGTGGCTGATGGTGGAGGCCAGGAATGCTGCAGAACATTTTGTCTTGCTGCTCAGAAATTCAGTGGGACTTAAGTGGACAAACTTCTTGCTCCTATTTATTTACTTTTTCAGGCAGTCTGCTTATCCCATTATCATCTGTGCATTTACTTATTTGTTATATTATCCGTGTATTTTATTTATTTACTTAGTACAACCATTTCCCTAGCTACAGTGGCCTTCTGTTCCATCACCCCCTCTCAGCCCCTAGGCCCACTGACTTGACCCTTGCCCTGTGTGTTCAGCCCATGTTTATTCCTTTTTCCTAAGAAAGGAAGGTGACATGGGCATCAGTAATCACAGGGACAGTTCTGGAGGCTACTGTGTGGGTAAAATGAGAATGGTCTGCTGTAGGAAAGGAGTGAATGGGAGTAAACCTTCTTGAGAGAGAGAATGGGCTACTCTGGAAAATCACCCAGAAGGCAAAGAAAACAAGAGGTGATAGGAAAAGAAAGAAGAGGTAGTTGAGAATATATTTATCTTCCCACTAGGTAATATAATAGAAGTTCCAAAAGAGGCCTATAATAATTGAGGAAATGATTCTCAATATTTCCTAGAGAGGAAATCCCTCTTGAGCCCACTTCCTTCCTTGGAACCTGGACCCTGCATGAAGGTATGTGGGTCAGAAGAGCTGCCACACGCCTGGCTATTTTGTTGTCGTTGTTGCAGTTTGGCTGGGCCGGGTTCAAACTCGCCACCCTCGGTACGTAGGGCCGGTGCCCCTGCTTAGGATTTTAGTTAGCTTGATATGTTTGTGATTCAGAGCTAATCTCCTGGTGTAAATTATTACTTTGCCTTTCCCGCATGGTTTCTTGTTTTCCCTGATTAATGATTATGTCTTTAGTTCACCTTTTCATCCTGAACATGTTAATGAGTTCTCACTCTGTGCCAGGGACTGGAGAGAGCGCTTGACATGGCTTATCCTACTTAATCCTGGTAGCATGTCAGTTATTTAACTTCGTTGTGTTTTAGTTGCCCTATCTATAAAATTGGAAATGGTACGGAGGCAGGGAGAAATTAAATAAATTTGCCCAAGGTCCCTCAGCCAGAAAGTGGAATAGGAATGTGAATCCAGATGTGTGTGACTCTGGAGCCTGAAGTGTCTTTGATGTTTCTGGTGTGGGACTTGCTGTTCCAGAGTGGCATCTGGAAACAAGGTGGTGAGGTGAGGGAAAGCAGAAAAGAACTCAGAATGGGGACAAAAGGGGAAGAGCCACTTCTATTTAAAAAGGAATACTTTATTATTTTTCTAACCAAAAACATCTTCATTTTAGTCTTCAAAGAAGAAATTCTTTTCTTCTTTTTCCAAGATAATAATGATTAACTTAAAAAAGGGTATACATCTTCAAAGTATTTCCCTTTAATGGGAAACTTTGCTTTATGGGATCTAAACATTAAAAAGCATTAAAAAGTTAAACAAAAAAAGAAACAACTTTATTTTTTTTTTTGTCATTATAAGACAACACAGCATCTGGCATAGGAGTAAAGTCAAGGAAACCCATTTATACCTCAGGTCCTTCTCCAGAAACCGGCATTGTTATATCATTTTCATTTAGCAGAATCGGATCTAATTTAGTAATCCTTCCTTCTGGTGTGGTTTCAAACTCAGTGACATCTTCTAGTACCATACTAACAAAGTCTTCAAATCCTAGAAGAGGACCAGAAATTTCTTTATTGCTCTTCATAACAACGTAAATTCTTGTCTCAGTGCATTTGTCCACAACCTGTAGTGCAGCAACTGCGATGGGCCACTAAAAAGTAAGAATTGGGTGATTAAAAAGCCCCAAACTACATTCCCTTGTGCTTTTCTGCTAGTTAGATATGAGTATCCTTTGATGTTTTCATTCCCACCA
Source organism: Arctocebus calabarensis (assembly GCA_963573935.1). NCBI lineage: Eukaryota > Metazoa > Chordata > Mammalia > Primates > Lorisidae > Arctocebus > Arctocebus calabarensis. The sequence continues at coordinate 59,586 of CAUYON010004624.1, read as the reverse complement.
CATGGCCTGTCACCGTCTTCTTAAGGGAAGGAGTTCCCTCCTGAGCCCTAGGCCTGCTCTGTGTGCAGCAGTGTCCCAACGTGACCCCTCCACCTGCGTCTTCTGTGCGTGTCACCCTCGTTCTCGGTTTACTCTCTTCTTCAAAAAGAGCATGTTCATGTCCTTGAGCATCTCCCTGAGAAAGCATGTCTGGAAAATAAGTTCTTGGAGACCTTGCATACTTGAAAATATTTATCACAAATAGTTTTACCTTGGAATTTTCCTTCAAAAATTTGAAGGTTTTCTGTGAATAAATTCTGTCTTACAAAAAAAAAAAACAAAGGGAAGCAAGGGACTGAAAGACCAAGTAGGAAATATGTTTTCACTGTCTGCCCTTTTAGGTGTTTTGACTTTTATACCAATGTATTATTTGGTCAAAAAATAAAATAATTTTTAACACAGAAAAAAAAAATTTGAAGGTTTGCTTTCTAGGTCTTTAATTTTCAGTGTTGCTGTTGGAATCTGCAGTCATTCTGTGTTTTCATTTTGTTGTCTGTTTGGATTCTTATAGAATCTTTGCTTTATCTGTAATGTTCTGAAATTTTGTGGTGGTATTTCATAGTTTGGATCCTGTCTGAAACTGTATGCTGGGCACTTTAAGTTTAGAAAATTCTGGCTTCAGTTTTGGGAACTTCCCTTGAATATTGGTGCATGCATATTGATTTTGTCTCCATCTTTTTTCTTCTCTCTGGGATTCTTTTATTTATTTATTTTTTTGGACAGAGTCTCACTTTGTCGCCCTCAGTAGAGTTCTGTAGTGTCACAGCTCACGGCAACCTCCAAATCCTGGGCTTAGGCGATTCTCTTGCCTCAGCCTCCTGAGTAGCTGGGAATACAGTTGCCCACCCCAACGTCCGGCTATTTTTTGTTGCAATTTGGCCGGGGCTGGGTTTGAACCCATCACCCTCAGTATGTGGGGCCAGCGCCCTAGTCACTGAGCCACAGGCGCCGCCCTCTCTGGAATTCTTATTCTTGGGTACTTGTGTGGGACTCTTGTACTGACATTCTCATTTTTATTTTTCTTCTTTAGGTTTATTTTGTTTAAGCTTCATTTTGGGGGGTTATTTCAACTTTACTGTCAAATCTTTTTAGCCTTTTTTTTTTTGATTTAGCTGTAACAGCATTCCTGTTTTTAATTTAGCTACAACAGCATTGTTAAAACATAATTCACATGTAGTGACATTCACCCTTTCAATGTGTATAATTCAGCACATTTGCAGATTCTCACAGTTGTGCAACCATTGCTGTTACCTAGTTGTAAAATGTTTTTATCCCCTCCTCTTCCCCAGTCTCAGAGTCCTTACTAATTGCCAGCCATTTTCTGTCTCCTGCTTTCCTCTAGCCCCTGGCAACCATGATCTGCTTTCTGTCTCTATGGATTTGCCTGTTGCAGAAGTTTGTACGGATGGAAACATGAAGTAGATGTGGCCTGTCGCAACTGGCTTCTTTCACTTAGCATAACGTTTTTAAGGTTCATCTGTGTGGTAGCATGTATACCATTCATCCCTTTTCATTGTCAAATAATATCCTGTTGTATGACATGATATTTCGTTAATCGATTCATCCCTGGATGGCCATTTAGTTTAATCCAATTTTGGCTAGGGTGAATAATGCTGCTGTGAACATCCGTGTACAAGTTTGGCATGGAGGTGGGTTTTCAGTTCTCTCGAGTGTATTCCTAGGAGTGGGGCTGCTGGAGCATATGGTAACTCTCTCTAACATTCTGAGGAACTGCCAGCTATTTTCCGCAGCAGCTGTACCATTTCACATGCCCACCAGCAATGGATGAGGCTCCCATCTCCACACCCTATCCACACTTGTTGTTGTCTGTCTTTTTAATTTTAGCCATCCTTGTGGGTGTTTTTTTTAAATCACTTTCTAAGAGTTCCGAATACTCCTTTTAAAAATAAACTCTTGTTTCATGAATATGACATCATTTATCTCATATCATATTAATACATATTTTTGAACTTCTATTCTCATTTTTGTTTACTTCAAGTTGCTTTTGCTTGTTTCGGTCTCCCTCTCTGACTCTGCACATCTGCATCCTGTGTTTGGACACTTCTTATTGTGCATGTTTCGGTCTCCCTCTCTGACTCTGCACATCTGCGTCCCGTGTTTGGACACTTCTTATTGCGCATGTTTCGGTCTCCCTCTCTGACTCTGCACATCTGCGTCCCGTGTTTGGACACTTCTTATTGTGCATGTTTCGGTCTCCCTCTCTGACTCTGCACATCTGCGTCCCGTGTTTGGACACTTCTTATTGTGCTTGTTAGGAGTGGGCGGCTCATCTGCTCAGGTGTGGGGCTGTAGTCTAGTCGGGCCAGTTAGTGTTCGGAGAAAATCTAGTGTCATTATCCATAGGGGGTTTCCATTCTCCTGCCTGGAGGACCCAAGGACTGTACTGTTTGGAGGGGCTAAATGGAGAGTCAGGCAGCCCGTCTCAGATCAGAGTGTGGAGTTTTACTTAATACACACGCGTAGTTCACCTAACCCAAGTGTTGATGGTATTCCCATCAGAGACCTTCTTCAAAAAAGGAACCTCCTGCTGAATGGGGGACAAGAGATTTCTCCAAGATGTAGTGGGTAGTTGGTTATTGGGATTACTACATACATGTTTATCAGAAAGTTTCCAACTAATGCTTACTTTAGTTTCATCCCTTTTCACCTTTCTCTCAAAAAAACCCTTGTCAGTGATTTCTTAAGCCTGTTGAAGTTTTGCAGTGGAAATTGAGTTGGTTCTCACTCTTCCTCACTATTGGCTTTCCTGGGTGGTAAATATTATGCTTTCAAAACTGCTTTCCAGTTTCCATTTGTCTTTTATCCTATTCTTATCCTTGTTGGTGTAGCCTTTTGGGGGAACAAAATGTCTTTGGTGTAGTTTCAGCTGGTTTTGGGGAGGAAATAAAAGCAGTTGCATGTACCCCCCCCTCTGCCCAGGAATCTGAGTTAGGTCCCACTCTCGTCCAGTTTTACGTCATCTTAAACTGATCATATTTGCAAAGACCCAGTTCTACATAAGGTCTGAAATGCTGAGGGTTTAATCTTCAGCATGCTTTCTGTGGAGCAGAGTGTGATTTAACTTTTAGCAGATGGTGACCCAGCAATTCTCCACCTAGCACACGTTATTCATGCTTGAGAGGTACTTATGATTTACCTTCTCTTCATGCTTCTGAGCAAGGGAAAGGCATCTAACTAATTTTAAGAACCATGTACTTATATAACATCACTAGGAATACTGGACAAGGTACAAAAACACTGTAGACATACCACTTGTAAATGTACATGAAGAAAAAAGAACAAACCAGTAGGGTAGTGAGACACTGAATCCAGCAGTGTGTTTAAATAGAATTAAAGTAGCAGTCAGTGATTTTTATCTCCAGGAATGCAAAGGTGCTTTAACATTAGAAAATCTATTACTCTAATCCACTGGAATACAAGTGGAATGCAAATAAAAGGAGAAAAACACACATTTAAACTAAATATGTATGTATGTTTACTTGATAAAATTTAATACTTATGCATTATAAAATCTTTTAGCCAACAATGTGTAGCAAGTTTCATAACATGATTAAAGGGTATGAGACAATACCCAGGAGTACAGCCATCTTGATTAATTCCAGTTTGAGACACATCTGAGAGAATCGGTGGATAAATTATTTAACAATGCTGGGTTAGCTTTGCAAATATTTTATTTAGCACTTTTGCATTGATGTTCATAGGTACGTCAATGAGTGAGTCTACTGTAATCAAGAAATTAAAAATGAGGAATATTTCTGCATACTCATCAGGACCAATTAGAAAATATAATACAGAAAAACAGCATATAGATAGCATTTGTGCTGATGATAAAAACAAACAAGACCTTGGAAGAAAACGTGATGAGGGATATAGAAAACTAGCATAGAGGGAAAACAGAAACTTATTATAATATGCATTTTGATTTTATGATATGCTGCCAAAATGCTCTTTAGATACTACACCTATGGTTTGAATTTTCTTTTGTGCATATTGTCTATTCCAGATTCTTCATCTGTGAATTGACAGTTTATATTTTTTACTTTTTTAAACTAATTATCTGTTCTTCTGAAATTGTTTTGTGAGAGTAATTTATATATTATGGATTTTTCCTTTATATTTTATAAATATAAGGTTGTTGTATTCCCAGTATTGAGTATGTAAAAGTTAAAATTTTGACATCGCTAAATGCGATGCCCTAACACACTTGTGCTTTGGCGTATAATTTTAAAAATCCTTGTCTTCCTTGAAGTAGTAAAGGTATTATCCTGTTTTATGCCTAATAGTATTAAAGATTTATCACTGTAGGCTGTATAAAATGAAAGATTTGTTTTAGATATGGAAAGCCAAACACACAAATGCTATTGACTAGTCCATTGTTGTCTTTTTGACTTATGGTGGTGTTTTAGAGTCTCTGTATCATTGTGTACACAAGACTAAATGCTAAAAGTTAAAGATTATAAATACAAGACATTAAGGGCATGAAGCACTAGAATGATAACATAGACAATTAAGAGCATGAAGTACTAGAACAGTAACATATACAAGGATTCTTTTGCCATTTTGATGTGGGATGGAACCTTCTAAATTTTATGTCAAGAAACAGGTTTTTGAAAAGACATATTGAACTGTATAAATTTTAAAAACTTCTGCATGCATGCATGGATTTTAAGGATCATTTGACAAACATAGATATATTTGTAACATTTGGTGAGAGGTTATTGTGTCTCAAATGTAAGAAAAGTGCAACGAGAAGTGTATAATGAGCAAATGATAACAGGCCAATAATAAAAGTAAAAACATGAATAGCAAGAAGACATGAAGATTTCTCAATATCACTAATACATACTAATGAAAAGTATCTCTAAGATTATCAAAGATTCCAACTGTCACCCCTGGAGAAAGCTGGTAAAGTTGCCGGAAGCAGGAGTGTAGGAGCTGTGCATGAGCATGGCTGACCTCCAGAGGGCAGCGTGCTGCCGAGTACCTGCATTAAACATCTCAGTACACATTCTGATCCAGCAATGCCACTATTTGGAATTTATTCAAAGGAAAAATGTTGAATATTAGAAATGTTGTACAAAGAAATGGGCAAGAAAATTCGTTGTATCTTCTTAGTAAACACTGAAAAGGGACTTAAGTATCTGTCAGAGAGAACTGGCAAATTTAGTATATCCAAATGTATTTACATGTGTGGTGACAGTTCTGAATTTTACGAGTGATTTTTAACAGGTGGCAGGACTCCAGGGGAACCGGTAATTTTTACTCTCTATATTTTAGGTGTAGATTTTTAAATACATATATTACACACATAACTACAACAGTGCAGAGATTATCATAAATGGAAATATTGTAATTATCAAAATCATTTGTATTGTCTAGAAAAATTTTGGGAAATTAGTGAAAATTCAGCATAGCTGAATAATGTTACTAATTAATACTTGGGTTTGGTGTGAGAAGGCTGTTGTGGTTATCTTTAAAAGTAAGTTATTATTTCTGTAGTATTGATTAAAAGAAGGAGACATCAGTGGGAAAAAAGTCAGTTAAGGCAAAGAAAAAAAAGCTTATTTTTAAACCTTATGGACATTTGAACAATATAGCTAACGGTGTTTCTCCTTTCGTGTCAGTAGCAATAATTTAGAGCTAAGTCTGTGGTTGGTCCTTACACTGTAATATAAATCTTTGTAAAATGAATTCTTTTTACTTAATCTTGGCACCATTATAATATTCCTACTCATCTCTCCCCATTTTATTTTGTTTTATTTTTGCTATTTTGCTACAATGTATGTATCTTTTGGGGGGTAGTTTTAAGTGCTTTCAGAAGACTGATGCTTAGTAATTAATCAGTGAACTAAATTAGTTGATGTAAGTAAGTGCACACAGTAAAAGAATCCTCACCGCTCCTTGCTGTTAGAGGAAGTACTACCATCCAGATCAGGGGCCAGGTTTAGAGAGGAGCTGAAGCTGGGCTCAGATCATCTATTTATATACAGTATACATGAAAGATTTACGTAGTTTAATGTAGTGGGCCGATATGTTTATATTTTATAGATGTTACAGAACATAATTACATTTAATTATGTGTGATAAAGACATAAACAACTGACTGTAGCTTGTTGTATTTCAGAATTTGAATGAATATGTTGAAGCATTAATTACCTTGAAACAAAAAATTATCAATACAGAGTAAGTATATTTGCATTTGTTTGGCAGAATTTGTAAACCTGAAAAACTGGCTGAAGGGTGGTTTTAGGCCCCTGCAATGCGGTGTGGAGGCTCAGGTGGTGCTGACTGTAACAAAGTGCCTGTGAGCTTCCTCAGGGGTGGGAACCTTTGGCTTATGGTTCATCAGCTTTTAAAACGAGGCTCATGAGTTGGCAGGAAGTAATTTCAGCTAAAATGGAATTTTGTTTTAAATTCCATTTTAAAATTTTTTCAGTGTTCAAAACTTTATTAGCTTTAGGGCTGGACCTCATTTCCTCATATTATTTCATAACCATGTGTAGAATTTAATTTCTTTAAAAAATTTGTAATCTCATATTTATAGGCAAAAATATTACTAAGATCAAAAGGATTTTAAATTAAGAGCTTATATATCAGTATAATGCTTTTGAGGAATTTAGGGTGATATATATTAATTTGGCATAAATTTGTTTTAGGAAATCCAGGAAGAGAGGGTGCCTTGCATGTTTTGTAACATGATGTTAACATAGACTATTTTTCTATAAAAAAAGTAACCTAATTCTTCTTTTCTTTGTTATAGTAATTTGTTAACAGAATATCAGAAGAAATGTGATGATATCCTTTTACTAGGTTTTTCTGTTGAATTTTAGAATTAACTTATATCTTAATTCCTAAACGATATGTGAGAATTGTTTCTTATACCTGTCTTTTGGGAGCAGTATTTACAGCGTAAGTAGGAAATGCTTCTCCCAAGCACAGTAACTGCTAGTCCACTGTTGATGGATGTTTAATAACAAGTTTTAAAATAAGGAGATCTCACAGTCTCTATTATGCCTTTGTTTTTGATTTTGATTTTCTTAAGATCTTATAAGCCTTTAAATGAGGGGTTTTTTCTCCTTTGTACTGGGGATGTGATTCTGAATATTTTCTTCTTCATTCTCACCTTTTTCTAAATGGATATTATATTTTATTTTGTCAGGTGTTTTTTGAAACTTTCTATTTTGCAAAGACTGCTGTAATTTAGGATGAATATGGTATAGTTCTTGACCTTGAGAAGCTTCCCTTCTAATAGAGAAAGATCTAGATAACATTTTTTAGGAATAGGCATATCTGTATTATGATGTAATTATAGGAACTCATAAGAGTTGAAACTTAAAGAAATTATATTTTGCTACCTCAGAATAGTTTACTGGCAGTATGAGATGAAAAAATGAGTTTATCAGATTGTATAAATTATAAAACTGAGGGCTTGTGTAGATTTTATAATGTCTCTGTATTTCTTTTCTAATTGTAACAAGCTATAGAAATGATCCCTGAAAGTATAGTCTTTCTTTTCTCATTGTAAAGTGTAGGTATATATGGTTTTTGTAAGTAAATAACTTGCTGGAATTATTCTCTGGACTATTTGATAAATGAAGGACAGGTTGTTTGGGAATTCTGATATATGTAGAAGAAATCAAGGTATTTTCTATTAGTTGCATATTGATTTGCCTTTTTTGTAATTTAATTCTAATTAATATATTCAAAGAACTTTTTTATTTACAGAAATAAATATTTTAACTTTTGATACATAATATGGTAAAGGAGTAACTCAGTAAAAAGACTTACTTTTGTATTATATGTGGAACTTTGAATATCAGTTTTTAGGATGTTTTTATGATCTTTCTTGTACGTACATCGAATATTGATTATTAATGATAATTGTAATTATTGTATACTTCCAGATAAATATTAAAAGATAAAATTCTCAGAGTTTTCTTTAATAAGTTATACAGCTGCAGTTTGCCAGAAGGTAAGCCAGCCTGTTTTCACAGTTGATGATAACACCTGTTTGAGTAGTTGGTTTGAGGTAGAAAATTAATCAGTGAATTTTTAAGTGAATTCTAAGGAAATGTATGTAGCATTGACCCATAATATAGAATGTTGCTTTGATGCTTATGAAAAGAAGATTTGTATTTTCCTACTATCAAATTGTTCAAATGAATTTATTACTAAAGTCTTAAATTATAACCTGGTGTTTCACTTTTCAATAACTTTTACTGACAGCATTGCCATTCAGATGATTTAAACAATTTAAAACAGGCTTACTTAAAATGTTGGCAGTATTTCATACTCTGATTACATCTATCACTTAGAAGAAGGCAAAACATGGTTATAAACTAAATCACTAAATTGTCTGGCACTTATTTTGAATAAATGGGGATGAGTTCAAAATTGGAAGAGCCGAGTTTTTTTGGCACATTATCCTCTAAGGAGCTCTGCAGCAGTTTGAGCATCTCCTGTACTCATTTTTCAAGTTGCATTTTGGTATATGTATATCCAAATAGACCAAATAGACCACAATGCCTAAGAAATGTAAAGAAATATAACAATTATGTTGGTATGAATAGAGGGAATGCATTTAAAAAGTTTTTTTTTGTTCTAAGTTAGAAGTAAAATCTAAAATTATCCATATATATATTTAATAATGCCTTATAGATACTCGTACAATAATGTTAATACACTGTTCCTTTCTAGAGAGAATACCACTCTACATCACCAAGTGGAACAAATGCTTCAAAAAATTTCTCCTCTGCAGAAGTGTCAAGAAGAGCTGGGATCTTTAAAAGCAGAGCTAGAAGAGAAAAAGGTATCTGAAATTATTTTTCTGAAAAACCTTATAGTCAATACATTAAGATTAGCTTATTCACTGTAATTGGGATAAGGGGAGTTTTCATATGGTTAAAAAAAGGAAATATTCATCAAATATTCTAAGTGTATTTCTATCCTTAGAGAATCCTGAATGATTTGGCTCTTGGCTTAGTCTTGACAGTGATTTTTAGCTTTGCAGTACTGTGTTAGCCGTTGTGCTTTTGGGGAGGATCAGGATGAGTAGAAAAAAACTTACAGTTGTGAATTTTTACGTTTTTATGTGTCCTGCATTAATTGTTTTTTCATATTTCTTTTGCCTGTGAAAAAGTGTAAAATAGTATGCAAAAATTTAAATCTTAAAGGTAGGGGAATTGTGTGTGAGAGTGCAGGAGAGAATCTGATTCTTTGGTGGCTCTGGTCCAGCCCTGGCGAACACAGTGGTAAATGAAGCCCTCAGGGCCTCTGCCTTGGTCTGCATGAAGGAGTCCTTTACAGAACCTGCTCTCATAAATTCAAACTAGTCTGTGCCTTAAGCAATATCTATATGCTTTTTCCTCTGTAACCCTGCCAACTTTGTTTGATTTTTTCTTGTGATCGTGTTTGGTCCCTTGCAGTTTCTCATTGTCTATGAGGAGACAGAATGAGAGTCTTTCAGTAATATACCACAGGGTCCTATAAGAAAGTCTTCGGGTTAGAGGTTATTTCCTGCACTTTGAAGGGCGATGTGTTTGATCTTTTTGGGTGATGCTTATGAGCTGAGATGGATGCTAGGAGAAGATGTCCACTTCAGACATGAAAACTGATAAATATATCTTTACATGGAGGCTCTTTTCAAATTGTAGTAAAAGAATTTGTTTAAAATGCAATAAAATTGAGTTTCTACATAAATTTTGGTTTATTTCTTACAGAAATCTTAGAAGAAAATTCATTGCCTTTATAGATAGAAGCATCTGAAGTTCATAAATTTAGGTGGTTTGTGTGAGACAAGCTGTAGCCACCAGAAATGGTTCTCAGTTCTTGACCTGTTTTCTCTCGGCTCCTCTGACGAGAGTATCTGTGCCTTCTGGCCTCCCTCAGATTGTGGTGTTTTAGTCACGTGTAGTTGTGGCAGGTCTTTGATAGTACATATTTACTTTACTATTTATATAGAAATTGTTAGATATTCATGAGGTCAGTGTTAATCGAAATATTCAGTATGTCCACCCTGATTGTACAATCTCTTCAGCTGTATTTGAGAGGAAACTTGAGCACTGGAGTCAAACCTTAGTGATAATTAGAGTTATACCTTAATGATAAACCCAAATTTGTCACTATGACTTTGGAAGAATAAGTCAACCTGTCAAACCTTCCAACTCATTTATAGAAAAGAGTTGGGGAAGCTTATCTCTCAGAAGTATCATGTACATAGTAGAACTCTCAATAGCAGTGTCCTTCCCATTTCATTAGTGTGTTCACACATTTCCCCCAGTTATTGTTAAGCATAATGATTTGTTCTATATTTTCCATGGCCGTACAGATAACTAATATTTATTTATTAAGCTCTAAAATTTATTTAGGTTACATTGATTTTAATTGGTTCACAGAAAAATATTAGCTATCTGATATTTAAACCAACTATTAGGGAGATTTAGAATTAATGAAAAATTAGTATATTGTTTTAGGTTTTATAGTTTTTGTTTGATTATAGTATTAGTAATATTGCTTCTATTAAGAATCTGATTACTTACATGAAAATGTTCAGTGAATTATGCTTGTATTTCCTGCCTGATGTATTTGGTTAATTTCACACTGTTAAAGGATGGTAATTTAGGTTATCAATACCAAAACAAGTTATGGCTAATGGTTAGTGATGTTCGGTTTGATAATATTTATCTTTTTCTTTTATAGAGTTCCCTAAAGTTGTATCAGGATACTCATCAGGAATATGCTCGTGTAAAAGAAGAATGTTTAAAAAGTGATGCTCAGTAAGTGGTTTTAAAGTTACTCTAGAAATAGGGTTTTCATTTTTGAAAATGGGTTATCTTTAGCTTGAGCCCAGGAGTTTGAGGCCAGACCCAGTGACAGAGCCAGATCCTGACTCGAAAAAAGAAAAAAACAGTCAATAATCTTTAAACCAGTAGTGTTTCTTTTTTATCTATCTTTGGATATTTTGCCATAATTGGCTGTGTGATTTTTGAATTAATCTCTAAACCTTAAACCACAGCTTTAAGTTATTATACCTACTTTGAAGGGTGACAAAGAAGATTAAATAAATTGTCATACATTAAAGGGCTGCATAAAGAAAGAACTTCATAAAAGTTCTCCTGTATATGTGCATGCACTTGTGACTGTGTATCAAAACAGTTATTGACTCCTTTCTTTTTTGTACCAGAACTTTAATAGATACCACGTGGAATGGGTGTCTTTTTACCGTTAATAAAAAGGGCTGTTCAAAAGCACCTTCTTGATTTTGAAGTTTGATACTATATTTATATTATTCACCAAAAAATACTTGTGAGCTGTATATGTAGTGATTGAATGTGGTCGTGATACAACAGTGACTCAAGAGTCATTTGCCTTCTCCCACTCTCTGAAATCTACTTTAAAGCAAGTACAGTTCTCCAGCCATTGCCCTCTGTAAAGTGATGCTGTGAACACAACATCATTTGTACTCCTAAAAAGTAACAATGACTCATTAGATGCTGGAGTGGCTCTTGGAGAACATCTGGACACATCTGCTAGGCTCCTCAATAACACTAGTGCAGGCTATGGGAGGTCTCAGGCATGCTTATAGCAGAACTTAGAAAGGTGCATAGCATATGTTTCAAATGGAAAGGACAAATTATTTTAGTTCTCTGTACACACAGTGCACACTGAACAGTGTGTTACTCTTTCTTAGGTTTATACCATCAGAATAATTGCAGTTTTAGTGGTTGACATGGAATATTAGTTGTGACGGATAATTTATTTGTTATGTAAATCTTAGTTATTAAAATGTACAAATGTAGCACATGTAATATTGCATTTTTTTTGTTAGATTATTTTTTGCCATTTAACTTTGAAAATTTTATTGTTAGGAAGAAGAAACTAGAAGCTAAGGTGAAGAAGCTGGAAGGTAATTGGCACTATTGTCACCTGGTTAATGGAAGTCATTGGTCATTATGCAAATCATTGGTGACTATGAAGTTGTACTACTTGGTCGTGGTTGAGTTGTCATGTTTTTTGATGGCATATCCTTGAGTGGCTTCATTAGGGGTTTGTTAGAAAGAAATATGTACGTGGGTCATCATGCAAATTTTGAGATACACAAAAATCAAGAAACATAAAATCTGCACAGATGGAAACAAATGAAGCCCTCCCAGCAACACCAATAAGCCGAGCAAAGTGCAATTTGCAAGGGGAATCATAAAGGATGCTGTTGGCTGTCTTTCTTGGAAGTAAAAAAAGGGACCTTAACACATTTTGTCTCAAAACTTTCGAAGTGACCTGTGTAACTATCCTCCTCTCAGTCACCAGATAGTTACATAGAGATGGAGTAGGGCAAATCCCTGAGACATTATTCTCCTGAAGTAGTAGAGCTCCCATACTTTTGCTATAAAAGTAGCAATTAATGAAAGGATTTAATTTTGAAAGTTGAATCTCATGAATTTTCTCATTGTTTCCTAATAAAATGTTATAGTTAGTAGGAAAGGTTACTATGCTTAACATCAAGATATTGATATATTTATACAGTTATAACACACCCATCGAGAGGTTTCTGTGAGATTCTTTACGCTGGGGGTTGTCTGATTTGTACCTGATCCTCCACATACCCACCCTGTCAGGGTCTTTGGTCTACAATGACAAGGCAGAGTGCAAAGGGGCCACACACATCTGTGAAGTCTGTGCGTTTCAGCTATTAGCCCTTTCTGAGTCCTGAATCCCTAGAAATCCAACTCAGGATCTTTCATTTGCTTTTTCTTCCCTTTGTTGTATGGTTGGGACATGGACATAATGTCAGGTAGAGACAGCAGGGTCCGTGGTCCTCCTGCACTCCAGCCTGGACAGCAACAGTCCTCACCTGCTGTGGGTTTCCGCCCCTTGGCTCTGCTGCTGCTCTGCCTCAGCGCTGCTTTAGTGTCATGGAGAGTGTGCAGTAAGAGTTTTAATTTAGTTGCATCAGGGCATTTAGAATAGTAGTTGTTAAAAGTATCTCCAGTCACTAATTTTACGTATATTGAGCCAAATAGTTTAGACTTAAACTCTGTGAATATATTGGTAAGAATTTTTCCTTGAATGTGGTTGTTGCATTCCCTTGTAGAACTTAGTACAACATTACTCTGTTCTTTCTGAGTATCTCTTTGCTGGATGTGTCTATTGTATTTGAGGAAATGTTTTAAAGAGACTTAAGATGCCTGTGAGACAATATGCAACTTTAGGGTAGACCCCTTGTGAAGCAAAAATGTGGCCTTTGTTTTCCACATAATAGAAATATATTTTTCTTGTAAGTGATAAGGCATAATAAAAATTATTTAATAAAGAAGTACTTGAATTGTTAGAGGAATCAGGAGAGAATTGTTACTAAGGTGTTTTGTGGGATTTTACGAGCATATTCCTGTAAAGCTAATACTAGTCAGATACTTCACAGTGTGTTCTAACCACATAGTGCTTTCCAACCAAAAGCTGGATGAAGGTGCCGAAGGGTCAGAGAAAAATAAGTAAAAAGAGGATGCTTAACAGAAGTATTGGGAATGATGATTAGTCAACTTGGTGAGGAGAGTTCCAGGGACAAAAGTAGTATCTACAGTGCAATAGTCATCGAGAAGATCTCCTGGCTCCTCCACCAGTAAAGACAGTGGTATAAACTATCTTCTGAGGTAGAATCACAGTTCTAAACCTTCCCACTTTAAGGTTGCTGTTTATTGAGCTGGGGAGAACAAGAGGTACCATAGCACCTCTCTCTCATGCATTGGGTTCTTGCCTGACCGGAAGGGTTTGGAATTGCTTGCCTAGTGTGGCCAGGCTTCATAAGGCCCATTCTGATTCTTTGGTTTTATAAATGACAGTGAAAAAGAAGTGTTCCTGCATTCAGCTGTGGCTAATAAAATAGGAAAGAGCAATAACTTTGTACAAATTTTTATTCAAAATTTTAAGAAATGAGAAAAACTTGTAATAGATTGGATTTTGAGTATTTCATTAACCATAGTAATAAAGTTAGTGAATTGTTTTTCTCTGTTTATTGCTTCATTGCAATTTTTAAATGAAGAGGCTGCTGTCAAGCAAACTCAGGACTTCAAGCAACTGAGAAATGAAAAGAAAATACTTGAAAAGGAATTTAAGAAGACTCAGGTACTACACATGAGCAGTGTACCCATATCTTAACTTCCTGGCTGCAGGGCTCCTGTCTTGTCATAACTGAGTAGGAGCCAGGCGTGAGCGCCTGCAGAAGCAGTCACGGTTGCCTGTCAAGTTGCCCTCTTTATATTTGGTGCAGACTGTCTTATCCAGCACAAACACTAGTAGTGTTTTGTTTTCCACAGGAAAGGCTTGATGAATTTTCTAAACAGAAAAACGAAAAGGGTGAGTATTCAGTTAATATTTATATAAAAATTATTTTGGCAAAAAGTTTTTTTTTCCTTACCTATTTTTCCCCCCGTTTTTTTTAGAGTTGAGACATATTGGAACACAAATTTCAAGTGATTCATATGGCAGCATAGATAAAAGTGAGTATGTTGCAGCTTTCGTTTGAATGTTGTGGATCACTTTCAGTGGTCTGGGAGGTCGCTTGTTGCTCCTACATGTAATTATGAGAATGCCAGGGCTTATTCTGTGTTTTCATTAGGTCTAAATATATGATTAGCTTATTGTGTTAGTGAATGAAAGCATCAAAGCAATGTTGTTGGCGAAGGAAAACTAGAGAGATAATTTTTGTACCTTTTAATTTTAATCATTGTTGATTTTCTTGCCAGGTTATAATTTATTAAATTAATATATTAAATTTCCTAGGTGCCAAATATATAAAAAGTGTCAAAGATAAATAGGAAAATTGTGGCACCAAAGTCCCGTAGTACATTTTCAGAAGACAGAAGAGTTTAGGGAAGGCTTACTGTTTAAAAGAAAAGTAAACTGGTAATAATGGCACAAGGGAAGAACAAATATACATGCACTTTTTATTACTAGCGACTTGCAGACAAGAAGGCCTAACTTGAGAAGACAAAAATTATAGTTTTCTTTTTAATACTTCCATTTGTTATGTGACCCTTGGCCACTTATTTTTCTTTTTGTGTGTTTTTGTTACTCCTGTTAAAAATGGAGATTATGAATTTGAATTTCCACTCTACCTTTTAAGATTTTGTGAGAGGGGGGATAAATTTTAAATGTTTAATATGTAAATAATAATAATTCATATCACTTGTGTGTCATTTTTCTCTAAGTGGAAGTGATTTAAAACATTTAAAGTGTTGTATGCAAGTATATAGTGTCTCTTAAGTCACAATTACCTTTTTATTTTGTTTTTAAATCTTTTGTTTTTTTAGTTAAATTCAGTGCACAAGTTTATGTTTTCTTGGCTTCAGGCTCTAACAGTTCACACTTCTCAGCTGCCTGGGCACTGATTGCTCAATTACTTGTCACTCTCACATACGTGATTCCATCTGCTTTCTACTGTGTGTGGAAAGTGG
This sequence comes from Arctocebus calabarensis, assembly GCA_963573935.1. NCBI lineage: Eukaryota > Metazoa > Chordata > Mammalia > Primates > Lorisidae > Arctocebus > Arctocebus calabarensis. The sequence continues at coordinate 44,077 of CAUYON010004624.1, read as the reverse complement.
GGCTTTGAGATTGCTGGGAGGAGTAGAAGACTGGTGACTTTGGCCTTCCCTGCCAACAGTCAGCTGTGGACTGACAGATCCTCTCGGGATTCAGCGGCTCGCAGGCCTGACTCTACCCTGCTCATAGTTGTTCTCTATCCCTGCATTTTGTGTGATGTTTTTCAAAGAACTTGTTACTATCTCAAGTAAAATAGTTTTCTGTTTAGTTTTTATCTACCATCATGATGAGGACAGGGATATTGTTTGCTGTACATTTTACTTCTTCTAAATAAATAAGTGAAGTCTTTAGGCATCTGCTGATGGTTTAGCTGTGAACCTTGATGGGTTTGATACCTAAATTCTTAAGTGTATGGTTAACATTCTTCCTCGTTAATTATTGAATTCTGGAAGAGATTTGCAAGGTAGGAACTAAAAAATATCAGATCAACTCCACTTTACAAAATGGCTACCTTGCCTTTTCTTCATTTCAAATTCTAATAAAATTTACCACAAATACAGGTAAATACATAGTTAAAAAGTTTTCCATCTATAGAGGAAATTAATGAGGAAGACACACAGGAAGTGGTATCAGTTGGTGATGTTATGCATAAATGCAGAGAAAATGGCAGTGCTGAAAAACTAGGTTTTATATAATGCACAGTTTTCCAAATCAAAGGTGGCAGGATAAGGAGCAGGACATTAGTGTTTGCCAGGTAATTGATTAAAGGCTGAAAATGAGGACAACCTGCTGGATTTCAAAAATTGTTTCTGGCCTTTGCCCACAGACTGGCCCAAGTTTAGTTTTCCAAAATGTTACCTATTACATGGTAAGTACCCAGCATAGCTGTGATGTCACAAAATTGGGTATTAATGGCTGCCTTCCATTGATAGGGATAGCCCTTCCTGTCCTCAGAAAATACAATCTTTATATACCCAATGCAAACCCCACAGTTATGTTCACTTGCCACTGCTTCCTTTACGGCAGGCTTCCGTAGGTTTAGGAAGCCAGAATCTGTATTTATTGCCAAAAGAATAAGACTAAAAATGTAAGCTGAAGAAATATACTTTGGCTACAAAACATGTTCTGCCTCAGTGCATCTACAACTTAGGGAAAAAGCAGTGACAAGAAAAGCATCAGATGCAAAAAGATGGTGGAAACAGCCCTAGATCATGAATGAGGAGAAGATGTTAACAGTCGAATTAGTACTCTTGGAGAAAATCAAAGACCAGATCCATAGGCTGCTGCTATGGAACCGACCGCTTCGGAGTCTTGAAAATTTAAAAATGCAGTCTCAGTGCTGTGAACCCAGTGGGAAAGAATAATTGTTGGATGGACAAACAGAAGATCAGTTCATTTAACCAAGAGGTTAAATTTTAGATGCCTCCGAGGATATGTTGCAAACTGACAGACGAAAGAAAGGTTCTGGAGATATTTAAGATTTGAAGGTTAGAGCCAGGTGTGTCACTGTTTGTCTGTTGGGACTTCTCAGAGGGGAGAACAGTATCATAGGAGAGAAGATATAAAAAGTAATAGACAGAAACGTCCCTAAACAGAAAACACGCAGAATATTTATATTCATGGGACCTGTCAAGCGTTTAATGTGGTTTTTGTGTATAGTCTGTTGCTGGAATCTGGGGTGCAGAGCGACGTCACAGAGGCTAAGCCCTGTTGAAGGAATTGTATGGACTATAAGGAGTCTACAAGCTGTCTTAGGCATGTAGCAAGAAATCTTTATTTTAACACAGCTTAAATAGACAATACTACATGTATACGCTATTAATCAATAATATTATGACGTATGCATCATCCATCTAAAACCTGGTGATTTGATTCCCGTGATCATCACCTGACACCTCATGACCAGACCTTCGGCAGGTGCCTACCTGTCTATTGATCAACTAACACAATGCTCCATTAACTATTATCTTTTACCATCATTGCATCTAAAATTAGATCTAAGCCACGATGCAAACTCTGGGAGAATAAGCTGTTTGAATGCCAGATCAAGCTTTAACAGATCATCTGGAGGTGGTTATTTATTGTCTAGGAGTGGTGGAGATTCCTAAGATAGACAGAAGACTTGCCTGCAAGCCCTGCCTCCAGGACCAAGCCTTTGTTCACCAAAGTATTACCTTCTGCGTGAGCAGGCCTAAGGTCAAAAATGAAGTTCTATCCTGGTCTCTCCTTCCCAGCTCACTAAAAAACTTCAAACCTGTTCTCACAGAATGAATCTGTTTAAAGGCACATACAGGCTTTTCGCCTATAATAGTTTCCATCTCTGACATGTTCAGGAGAAATATACCTAAAATCAAGTGAAAGAGAAAGTTTGAATATAGAAGGATGGATAAAAATACTTCGAGCAATGCTAAAAAAGCAAGCGTATAAGGCAAACAGTAATTCAAATACAGAAATGAATGTACATGATTGAATTGCTGGTGAAAGGTACAATTCCCCAAGATACTCTGTTATGTGCTAAAGGATTGAAACAGTGTCAGCCAAAACCCCTGGAAGTTTTAGGGAGAAGAGCATCATGCAAGGAAGCTTCACTGTTGCTTAGAAGAAAGCAGGTGAGAGGGAATGGAATCACAATTCCAAGATTCACATAGAACTTTTTGTAAACCACACACCTAGAGTTGTTTAAAACATTTTTCAAACATATATAATAGTTGGCTAATAGATAACAAGTCTACAAAATATAATATTAATAAAAATCCCCCTCCCTCTACAAAAACAGAACCTATAAAATTTACCTGGTAACTAAACACACATAAACCTCTCGGGTAACAGAGAAAATAAAAAGTAAACTTCTAAACTGTTGTGCAAATAAACAACAGGGTGGTTATTTTATTTTATTTTTTTTTGTAGAGACAGAGTCTCACTTTATCGCCCTTGGTAGAGTGCCATGGCATCACACAGCTCACAGCAACCCCCTGGGCTTAGGCGATTCTCTTGCCTCAGCCTCCCGAGTAGCTGGGACTACAGGTGCCCGCCACAAGGCCCAGCCATGGGTGGTTTATTTTTTAAGACCTTCCAGATGTAGCCAATTTCCTTGATACTCAGTTTTTTTATGTTGCCATAAGTGATAGTTTTAGAAATACAGAAAGTGATCTGTTTAACTTAAGAAAGGAATCGATGAAAGTGCAAATAGAAGTTAATTGAAATAGTAAATAAAGCAATTGATTTGGGACCATTAAAGCTGATAGCTGTGTCTTTGCAGTGCTAATGTAACCAACTCTCAGACAAGTGTGCTCTCTAAAGGAAGGATGAAAATCTCAATAGCATTAGGACTGAGAAAGCAATAAAACTATCCTGGAGAAATTTCTTAATTCCCACGTTCATATTTAAATGTGAGGAGATAGATGAAATAGACCTTTTCCTACGAAAATGTGCTCAAATGGACTTGGAATAGTTGCTAAAAATTTAACACCATGATAAATCCAGATGGTTTATGGACAAGCTCTGTAAAGCCTTCACTGAAAAACTAGTTTCTTTATGTTTCAGAATTTAGGAAATAAGAAATGGTTTTACCTTATTCCTATTGGAATAAATAGAAGCAAATAATTTGAACCCAAGAGTTGAAACATGCAAAGTATAGTCAGTAGGGTCAGAAACAAGGTAAGCATGGTTTTTGTTACTTTCATCGCTTACGTACTGGACTGCAGCAAAATAATCACGAAAGGGGAGGAGCTGTAAATATTAACAAGGAAGAATGATTATTTTAGATTAAATAACTTAATGCAGAGAATCAGGAAGACGTAAACTGTGAACTTACATAATGTGACATTATTTACCTGGTAGAAGTGGAGTAAGAGCAGCCCATTCTCCATGGGCTGAGCCTGCAGAGATCCTTGGGAAACACCTGCCAGCAGTATGTATCCTCTGTGAGGGACTGAGACATCCTGAACCAAATACATAAGAATTATGGGAAGGCTCAGACTATAAAGATGTAAATTTTCCCCTAATATATTTATAAATATAGAGAGTCACTCAAAAATCCCATTGAGCTTTTCTGTAGAAAAGGACAAGCAGATGGTGAAAGCTTACTGGGAACCATACATGTTTGGAAGAGTACAGTTTTTTTAAAAAAAGAAAAACTGAGCCAAGATTAGGCCCTAACAGATATTACAAGATAATTGTAAGCCTCTCATAGCTAAAGAAGTGTGATATGGATACAAAAACTGGCAATGGAGTGGAAAGGAGATGTCATAAATGCTTAAGTCCAGAAATACTCAGAAATGCCCTTAGGTTTGATAAAAGGTAGCATTTTAAAGGATTAAGGAAAGGTGTGATTAAATTTAATGAAATTTTGGGTGGCGCCTGTGGCTCAAAGGGGTAGGGTGTTGACCCTATATGCTGGAGGTGATGGGTTCAAACCCAGCCCCGGCCAAAAACTGCAAAAAAAAAAAAAAAAAAAAAACCCCAAATTAATGAGATTTTCCCATCAGAACATAAAGCCACACTGAACACTGAAGATTTTTTTTTCCTGCTTTGTTGGGAATGAATAGTTTTTTCTTTTTTTTTTTTTCTTTTTGGTCAGATTGGAAGTACTGAGTTATCAATTAGAATAGACATAGCTCTGGTTAATAGCCTCCATAAGAATGGATAAGTAACTTTTTTTCTTTTTTTTTAAGGTTCCTTGTTTGCTGCTTTGGGTATACGTAATAAGCAGGGATCCTGGTCAGGTCACTTAAGCAAAGGGGATTACAGTATTTGGAAGCAGGCTTTTGGGTAGGTTAAATCACGATGTAGATAAGCTCTACGATCTCTGAACTTAAAGTGGGTGTGCTTGACACACAGTTATGATCAGGAGGTTGGTTTGGCTCAGGAGAGGTTGGGAATGTCCAACCTTTCAGACTTCATGTTAACTGCGCTCTACGTTTGTCCTGGTCCCTTTCTGTGGACTTCCAGTTTTTGTAGTGACGCAATTTGCCAGCTTAAGTAGGGTGACCTATTTCAAAATCTGAGTCCCTTTGGTTTAAAAGGTTGGTTTTTGTAGCCTCTCTTGAACTAGATTAAATATTTCACTAATTTTAATAAATGCATAAAGTTAATTAAAAAACTTAAGTTTAAGGGAATTGTAATAGAACTTTGAAGTGACCTGAAATTCACTTAATATTTAAAGCTACTTTTAGTTGAAGTTTAATCAGTGTTGGTTATCTTTTTAGACACATTTCACCATAAGCTATTCATATTTATATTCTCATGAATATTTTTTGTTTTGGAAAGTTTTTTTTAAATTTGTGTACTTAATGTTAAAAAAGCTTTAAAACTATAGTTTAATATCTTAATGTTGTATTAATTTCATTAGGACTATTTTAGTTATAATTTCCCTGGGCCTTTCAACTTGAATTAGAGGTTCTTAACCATTTTAGGAATCCATACTCCTTAAAAAATTTGTAAAAATTCCTTTGGAAAGCACGTACCTCTCTTGGTTAGCTTGTGCGTGTAGTTATCCACCCTCTCCTTGGGTTTATACACACGTTTTCATCTTCCACGTCATTTCCACTGATGGATTTTCTATGACTTGTAAACCCCACCAGGTTAATTACTGCATGGTCAACTCTGATGACTTTGCTAACAGCCTTATGTAATTGTGGGGTTCTTCTCTGCTTTTCTTATAGAACCTGTAGAGCCCAAATTCCTCATTGTATTGGTCATTCACGGCTTGCTTCTCCCTCCATACTTTATGAAGGAAATGCTATGTGAGCCAAAGATTAATTTGTCTAAAATGTTTCAGTCTTTCCATTAATGAATGGTTGAGTTTGGGGAAGATGTTTAAATTACCTAAGTCCCTAATAAACCCTAACTTTACAGGGGTATGTTTTAGCCTTGTGTATGTTGAGCCAAACAATATGTCTTTAATATTTTATTCTTTTTCACAGGAAAAGTGAAACTGCTTCTGAAGGAACTCTGGCTTTGTGTGAACACAACCCATAGACTACCTGGTGAGGGCAGCAGATGTGTCCCAGGTGAGAGTGGAGCTTATACACGTACACTTTGTACGGGGAAATAGAAGTGTTTGCTGTAGATATTGCAGACTTTAGTTTTCAGTACTCTGGATTTTACATTAAAAGAATCGAATAAGCTAGAATGGGTACTTTAATTATACAAAATCCCTTTCCCTTCATTGTGCCTTTTATGCCCATTAAGTAGACTTAGCTTTTAATTTTTTAATAGCAGTTTCCTCAGAGAACATTGAGAGAAGCTGGCAGGACAGCAGAGGCATGCTGGGCCAGTATATAGAGAAGACACGAAGAACTCATCGTGTTTTACGTCATTTCCTGTGTCAGATTCATCCCTCAGCAGTGTAGCTTCATTTGTTTTTTATGTAGCTATCAGTTCCTTTGGTTTAACATCTTGATTTGCAATAAAATGTCACAGACACATTCTACCAGATTCACAGTTATAGTTGATTAAGGATTGAGAAATTGGTATTAATCAAATATCTATTTGGAAGCGAGGAAGAGTAGGAGATAACTTCTTGTTTATAAGATTAAAGTGCTTCCTTGTTAACTTTTTGTCATTTCACTAATTTCTTAGGATTAGCTGCTGTGATCCACATCATTGAGGATCTAAATCTATAGAAATGTGTGTCTAATTTTCCTCTCAGGCTGCTGAAGACAAAGTTGCCTAAGGAAAATATTAATAGGCAAATTACTGATTCACATTTATGCTGAATTCAGAACTTGTCAGGTATACAAAGGAATTATTTGATGGGGTTCCTTTAAATAGATTTTTCATCAGTTGACTTACTCAGTAATAGCATTGAGAGTTACCAGCTGGTGCCTACAACCCCTAAATTCATCCCTGCAGTTCAGAATTTCTCTGTTTAGGCAGCAGCAGCCTGGGGATCAGTCTGTAGTCTGTTTTAAGCATTGATTTATGATGATATTAAAAGCACTATTCTTTAGTTAATAGTCTGATGTTTTTATTTAAAAGCACAGCTTTTAATCTGTTACTTATGTTAATTTTTCCAAGGCAGAAAGGTAAAATGCAGCATTTTGGAATCTTATATCATAATTTTTCTAAGGCGGAAAGGTAAAATATGGCATTTTGGAATCTTACTATATCATAAAGCATATTTCTTTAAAAAAACTTTTTACTTATTTTCATATGCGAACAGTTACAAAAGTATTTCAGAGAATTTCCCTGGAATCTACCCAGATTTCTGAAATTTTCACATTTTCCATTACCAAGGACCCAAACCAGAACATTTGCTACGATCCTGTGAACAAACCTATAGGTTTCACCAGTTTTTCCCCTGTTGTCCTTCCATTCCAGGGTCCAGGACTCCTGCTGCCTTTGTTAGCCACATGCTTCATCTTCTCCAGGCTGACAGCTGTTCAAGCGTTTCCTTTTTGCATCATTTATTTATTTATAAACCTATTTGTTTATGTCAGTACAGTGTCATAGATACTCGTTTTATTCTGCACATTATAATTCACCGCTTTCATTATCTGTTGTTCAAATTGCTGTAGACTTGGTGGGAACCTGTTCAGGTTGGCTTATGGGCCCCTTAGACATTCTCCCTTTTTTTGAATACTTTACTTTCTACTGTCTCAAGATCTTTTAGGCTCAACTTGTGTTTTCTGTCTTCATTATGTAATCAACCACTTCTCTAAGGAGCACTGGACTCTGTAAAAGTTTTTTTTTTTTTAAGCTTTCAAATATCGCAAATTGTCAGGGAGGGACCCATATGTCTTTGTAAATAAATAGTATCACTGAAGTTCACTAAAATCTAGACCCCAATGGATTTGATTTTTATAGGAACTTTTCTGTTGCATTATCATATGAAGTATTCATGTAACCTTGTTCGGTCTCTGAATTAGAGCATTGTATAGATGTGGCCATGGGTAAGCTTGATATTGGTTGATTTCAGATTACTTTTTGGATAGAGAAAATAGCATCCCTTTTAAGATATATGCGCAAAGTTGTTTCTCTGCCAAATTTTGCTAGTTATATGGTGAGATTCACCAAGAGAATGAGTGATTTACCACCTGTATAGACGCCTTTCTAGCTGCACATTAATTGATGCTAATGGGCTGGAGTGCTGTCACACCCTCCTCCTGCCTGTCCGTCCCTCTCTCCTCACTGCAGAGGCAGCTTCCTTACATGAGATGCAGTCACATCTTTAGGGTAATGTTTCCAAGGCAGTAGGTCGCCTTTTTAAACATGTTTCTATTTATGGAAAGGGTAGGGGTGGGATGAAGAGAGGTTGGTTAATGGTATGAAAATACAATTAGAAGAAAGAAGATGCAGTGTCTGATAGCACAGTAGGGTGACGATAGCTAACAGTAACTTACTGTACTCTTCAAAATAGCTAGAAGAAAAGAACTAGAATGTTCCCAACATAAAAGGTAAATGTTTGAGGTAATAGATGCCCTTGTCACCCTGATTTCATTGTTACACATCGTGTGCATGTAGCAAAATATCCCATGTAACCCCAAATACATGTAATTATTTTGCATCAATAAAAAATGAAGAAAAATTCAGTAGACATAAACATGTTTTCCTCTTGGATTTCATATTGCAAACATTTTAAACTCTTAGAATGAGGATTTTTTTTCTTGATATTATAAATATTTGCTATCTATTTTTTTACCCTTCCACAGAAAAACCTGCCACAGAAAATACCAGATCCAGCATGTCCAGGAAAGATGGCACACTACCTCCAGCACAAGGAAATCCTCTCAGGACCTCAGATGTGCAGACATGCCTCACAAAATTGTCCATGGAGTTAGAGGGTGACTTTTCTTCATGTAAACGTATGGAAAAAGAGAGACCCAGTGGAGCACATTATAGTACTGACCGTGTTTCTGAGGAGGATGGGAATCCTGAGGTTTTAATGCAGAGTCGGAACGATGGTGACAGTACTGACTTTTCCGACCATGATCATTTTTTTGATGATGATCTTCAAGCTGCAATTGACTTCTTCAAACTTCCCCCTCCGCTTCTGTCTCCAGTGCCCTCCCCACCGCTGATGGCATCGTCACACCTGGCTTCCTTACCTTCTTCACTTGCACCTGTGAGTTTTTCCCTCTGAATCTGAATTACCAAATGGATACATTGTTTAGCCTAACATATCATTGATACTCAAAGGATTATTAGTTATATTCTGACAAAGTCTATTAATTTTAGCCAGTTTTATTAAGGGGTAACATGAAAGTTTAAAAAGGAATGCCATTACCCCTCAGATCATATATAGTATGATTTTTTTTTTTTTTTTTCAATTTAAGATAGGGTATTGTTCTGTCTTCTGGGCTAGAGTATAGTGGCATCATCTTTGCTCACTATAGCATGAAACTCCTAGGCTCAAGTTATCCTTCTGCTTCAGCTTCCCAAGTAGCTGGGACTATAGGCACCTATGACCATGCCTGACTAATTTTCTGATTTTTTTGTAGAAATGAGGTTTCATTCTTGCTTAAACTGGTCTTAAACTCCTGTCTGCAAATGATCCTCTCACCTAGGCCTTATAAAGTGCTAGAATTACAGGTCTGAGTCACTGTGCCTGGCTTGAAGTTTTTCACTTTGTGTTATGGTTCCATTTTTATTTGTCTTTATCCACAACCAAAGTATAAGTTGGCTTATACTTATTTGTAATAATTTGTGTCTTAATTCTTTGTTCTTATCTCTAGTGCCTGACACAAAATACCTATGAAATGAATGAATTAAATAGGAATGTTTAAAAGACTCTGTGCAGAGTAGTAGGGTATGGGTCTTGGGAGGGTGTCTGCTATTGGAGGGGTGGCCCCTGGTTAGAGGGGAGTTGTGCCAGAGAAGGAAAACTCTCTACTTCTTATCAGATGCCAGAGCCTAGACTGCCCTTCCCTAGATTTGATTTAAATATCCTTTGGGAAAGATGAACTTTTTTGTTTTAATGCATTTAATTGATAGTCTTGTTTAGTCTGTTGCATTAGTGTTTTACTAGTATAGTTCTTTTTTTTTTTTTTTTAAAGGAAACTTACTTTGGAGAATATACAGATTCTAGTGATAATGACTCAGCTCAGCTTAGAAGTTCTACTGAGTATGTTTCAGAAGGTGATACAACTGAATCATGGAATTATTTTGACTCATTCAGAAAAAATAAAGAAAGTGGTACATGGGAGAGTAAGTCCAAATCACATAGACCTACCCAAGCTCTACGTGCATTGGAAATAAATAAAATGACAACTCTTGGACTTGAGACTTTACCAACAACACTGAGAGAACCTTTAGCCCATGAAAAACACTGGACAGTGTCATCTCAATTTGTGAATGATAGAAAAGGAGAAATTTTACAAGAGGCAAAAACACAGACAGAGATTAGGGAGAAGGACAAGTCCGTGCAAACTGAGAGAACATCTCCTAAGCGCACCCCAAACCTGTGCTTCGAGAAGTCGCCTGGCAGCCCCACACAGGGGGCGGATGCTGCCCCCGGGGCATCAGCGCTGTGGTTTTCTCCCCTTGGCAAAAGGCCATTGAGTGAACTCAGTGAATCTGAAGGGGAAACCCTAACGTCCAAAGCGATAGGGTTGCCCACATCAGAGTTTGCTAAGTGGACGCTAACTCATGAAATAGCTTCTGTATCAGTCTGTAGAACAGACTCTGACCGTTTTCAGAGAGCATCTAGAGAAATGGAAACGCAAACAGAGGATATGCAAGGGGTTGTTTTGGGAGAATCCCCTGAATCAGACGACGATGACGGTACAGGTGATATGATGGACGCAGAAGGGCTCGATGTTGACGCCAGTGTTTCCTCCTCTTCTACCTCAGTAGCTTTGTCTGTGTGTAGCAACCCCCAGTCATTTTCTGGGTTAGAGTCTATGAATGATATAGATATTCCAACTAACATGTTCTCTACAGAACTGCATCATTCAAAACAAAAATTACAAACTAAAACTTTAAGCACATTACATCTGCAGACAGAGCCACCAGAGTGTTCTATGGAAAGAAACAGCCAGGCGGGTAGCTTGCATGCTGTGAGCCCTGAATTAAGAGCATCTCATTTTAATGATCAAAAGAGCAGTGAGATAGAATGTACAAAAGTTGTTAAAGGCATGACCAAAATAAATTTACTTCCCCCATCATTATTTATGACAGCTGCAGGAGACAGGCAATGTGAAAATCAAAACCCTAGCGCTAAGCTCACCCTAAAGAAGCCAGACTTCCTTCAGGCAGGCCTGGTCAAGGCTGGTCTGGGCTTTGTAAAAAGCACTTCATGGCACCAGAGTGATTTGTTAAGGAGAGGTGTCAGGGAAAGTCTGAGAGCTAAATCGGGACATGAGCAAAAGACAGCACCATCCCTGCAGAACAAAGGCTCCGAGCTCAATCCTACCAGGGAAAATAATGCTGTAGAGTTTACCATCGCTGCATCGTTGCTGTCTAATCAAGTGTCAGTTATCACAAAGCAGGCAAGACCTGAGAAGATTCCAGGTGCTGAGCTGGAAAATGTGAGCCTCCAAAGGAACGAGCCCGCCCTTGCAGCAGAAGGCGGCAGTGGTGCAGCTGACCATGTGCCGTCCGCAGCCGAGGGTGGCGCGGAGCAAGGCGGTGCAGCACAGGGCAGCAGGGAGGCGGCTGCTGGGAGAAGCGCTTCCCCAGAAGGGTCTGCCTCCAGGGGAGAGTCAGATGTCAGTTCTCCAAGCAGTTCTCTACTAGCAGAAAATTCTGATTGTTCCACAAACACTGAATTATCTTTCTCTTCTGAAAACATCTGTGTCCAAAACCAAGACACCTTGAGGGAAGCTGAGGAGCAGGGAGAAGCTGTGGTGCAGAAGGAAAGGCTACTTCCTCAGGTTGCAGATCCAGACTCAAGTGGGACAGGTGGCAGTGAACCTCCAGCCACAGAAGGAACAGTGCCAGGAGGTTTTCCTGTTGAAGAGAAGCCCTGTGAGGCCCTGCCTGTTACAAACAGTCCTTCTAGAATGCAGCAAAATGCTAATGAACTTCTGGAGTTGGGCTCTCAAACTCCTGGTGAGGTGCTTCCCAAATGTTTGATCACTCCAGGCACTTCTTTGTCTTCAGCATTTTGCAGAAAAGTTGGAGAGATGCAAGATATCACCCCAGCCGGCCTTACTGGCACTTTGTGTAGTTACACAGGCATTCGGGAGGAAAGAGAAGACACCGAGGTAGAGGAGAGTGAGGGACCCAGCTGCAGCGAGGGGGAACAGGAGCCTGAAGTCGTGGTGGGGGGCGAGCAGCACAGTGCACCTGCAGACCCGCAGTGGGGTGCAGGAGATGCTGGTGCTGGTGAGGCCGAGGTGAGGCCTTCTTTAGAGGTAGGTTATTTGACCTCAGCTTTGCAAGATTTCAGTATAAGTGCTTTTTCTGAGCTCGACAGACTCTCCACATCAGAGGTGGTTATGTTTCTTGAGAGTTGTCAGTTAAGAGATTGTAGTTCAGGGGACTCTGTTTCAGAATGTTCTAGTAAAGGAACCCTAAGTAAAGAAATGAACAAAGAATCAAAGCAAAATGAAATATTAGGAGAAAAATGTGGAAGGCAGCCTTGTGAAGAAGAAACCCTGGGAACTGCTGAAGAATGGATTGAATCAGAAGATGATTATTCTTTAAAAAACACAAGCCAGCTCACTCCGTGTTCTTTGGAAACACTGTCTGAGGTTCTGACCAAGATTGGGCAGGAGCTTCAGACACATCGTGAAGACCGTAATGGTGAACATCCTGGTAATGCACTGCTCTTCAGTGAACACGACAGTGTGAAAGAGGAAGTTCCACCTCGGGAGGCAGTGGGCTCCTTGGCACACCTTTCAGAACCACCCCTGCTGGAGGCGGGCCTGGACCCCAGCGGCAGTTCTCCTGTTAGTGGCAGACCTAGTGATGAAAACACTCAGAACCAGCCAGAGGACACTGCAGATGCAAGTGGACAGGCAGATGGTGGGGACGAGTGCCAGGTAGAGCCGGCAGAGGTGGAAGCCCTGTGCATGGATGCCGCGGTAGAGGCAGTGATAGAGCAGAGTGCTAGTGAGGTTGAGACGACATTTCAGTGTCAGATATCAACAGTGACCTCAGAAGTTATAAATGTGCTTATTAATAAGGATCAAAATTTAGTCATTGAGAAGGGGGGCAACTGGACAGTCATCAGTGGTGTGACCGTCATTCCACATGCAGACCAGGTCACACTGTGTGACGCTCCCCAGGACCTCCCTATTTCTCAGGACCAAGGAGGACTAGAAGCTGGTTGTGTCCCAGTGACTTCTGTTGAGAAGTCCCCAGAGGGCAGTCAGGCTGGCCCTCCAGTTCAGGAACCCCCATGTAGCAGGAATCTTCCATGCCCCCTAGAGGATGTTTCAAGCAGTGGTCAGAGCACCAACTTTGATAAAAGTCGTTTGCGGAATAGACCTGTTAAGCCTAGTATATGGGTTAGTTCTCAAATATATGATCAAGACTTTGACTCTCAGACTGTACCCTCTGATCACACATATTATAACTCGAAACTGGAGTCATCTGGCAAAAATAAAAATCGGTCAAAGAGTTCAAGTAAAGATCAATCACACAAAGCAGTAAAGACTTTAGCATCAAGCAGAACTGAAGCTCATCAGAGTGAAGTTTCTCAGTCATTGTCAGGGGAAAAAGGTAATACAAAAACTCAAAGAAGTCAAACTCAGACTATTTTAGCAAATGCTGATACATCTACAGATTGTTCTTCTGACACTCTGAGTAAAATACGGCAAGAAGTAGGGCCTCCTCTGCCTCCTCTGCTGGCGCCTTTGATAGCCACACCGCCAAGGACTTCACAGCCACTTTCTCCCCTGCCAGCAAGTTCTAGTCCTTCCTCACCAGCCTCCCCTGCCGGCCCGATCTCTCCCTTCTGTGAAATCCCAGTTCCTCCTGCGATGTCTCCATGGCCAGAAGAGCCCAGGCACACCTCTTCTCCGGACCCTTCTCCATCTCCGTCTGCTGCACCAGCAGGTGAGAGGATAGTGTCGTCTCCTCTGCAGTTCTGTGCAGCCACGCCAAAGCACGCACTCCCGGTGCCTGGCAGACTGCCGCCCTGCGCATCTGGGCCTGCTGCTGTGGGAGGGCCCCAGGAGAATTCCGTTAAAATCCTTGACACCATGTACCCTGAGTTATCTGCCAGGGCCCGAACCCTCAACATCCTCAAAGGGAATATTCAGTTCACTCGAGGGCCACCCACTAACAGTAAACATTTATCAGGGCCTGTAAGTGCGATGATAGGATTCAAAGCAATCACTTCAACATCAACTGCTTTTGTCAAAACAGGGAGCAGCTCTGGTGGCGACTGTAACCAAGATAAAGCAAGAGATCTGGGGACTCAGCAGGATTCCACTGGGAAGAGAACATTGTCAGTCTATGTGCCGAGGAGCGCTAAGAGATTGCGCCTGGACAGTGGGTCCCCAGAACCAAAAACCAGGGGGGCCTCTGCAGAAGGAATCCACAAGAACCTTCAGAGAAATGTCCCTCAAGTTGAAGTAACAACAGAGGAGGAAAGAAGTTGTTCTAGTCCAACCATCAGTGCAGTGTCACAGTTGCCTTTAAACCCCAAAGAGACTGTGGAGTCACATGATAAAGCCATAGCCAGTGCACTGAAGAAAATCGCAGAGTTCTCCTTCGATCTGTTACCTGTCATTCGCAGTCATGTGTATGTGGGAAATATCTCCAAAAAGCCTGTAATGAGAGATCAAGAAAAAGAAGTTGTTTTTGAATTTAGTACAACAAAAAAGGTATGTGGTTGTGTTTCTCTGCATACATTAGGAATTACATGTCCTCAAAAACAGGCTGTCTGCAAAGTATGTAGATGACCTGGAGCAAAAGTTGTATTTCATTTTATGACAAATGCTTTATTTCTTGCTTTCATAGATTTGAAATATAAGACATTGAAGGTTTGATAATGTGTATTCCTCAAATGATTTAAAATTTTAAAGAAAAAGTATTAGGACTAAAATTGCTCTTTCCAATTCAATCCTGACATATTTAGAAGTTTAGAATTCTTTGAAAGTATCCAGTTGTTACTACGTAACAGATCTCTTTTCTTTTAGAAGCAGTGTGTACCTGGTTAAGTGTTTTGGGAGTTTTACAGACTCCTCAGTAGTATATATCACAGACTTGAACAGGACCACATGCTTAGTTTCAAGAGAGGAGAGAGGGCACAGCGGTGGTGAACATTGTTTTGCATGGTCATCAGGGTTTTTATAGTTCTGGACTTTCTGGATATCCATTGGCACTTTGTGTAGGTGATTTCCAGGGCTCGGAAGATCATAACTTTACGGCTTATCTGCATGTACTTGGAATCATTAGGTATAAATATTTATTTATTTTTATACTTATTTTCAGAGGGCATAGAAAACTAAGCAATATGGAAAGGAAATGAACAATGTATCATATTATTATTTAATGCTCCTGTTTCCAAGCAAGAACAATGTTACTCGTTTGAAAATTTAAACAGTTTACAGAGTGAATTAGAGTTTAGAAAACAAGACCACAAGACCGAGAGTAGAATTATACTGGGTTTAACACACACACATACAGGTAGATTATTTTAGCAAACCTAAGAAATTATCATTTAATGTGAGCTGTGATAGTGACAGCAGCCACCAGGGGTGTTCACACCTGCATCCTGGCACCTGCAGCATCACCAGGCACAGGACACAGACAGCCAAGGATCTTTCTTAAACACTCCCCCTGTTCAGGGGCTGACCAGACTCGGCAGGTTTTGACCAGTTATTGCTGTTTCCTACCTTCTGATAGGCTGCAAGTTTTATTTTTTCAATAGATGTTTTGTAACTTTTAGCTATTCTTAGGTAAGCTAAAGGTAAATGAGAGTGTACATTGCTTTTTATTTTATTTTTTTCCAATCCAGCATTTAGCAGAGTGCTTGCTTCACTCTATTCTCTCAGAACTGAAAATTCAGAAGGTGTCTACAGACCACAGTTACATTCATGCCCTCTGCAGAGTATATGTGGGCATTTGTCGGCAACTTGGAGACTTGGAAAGAGCTCGCTTGTTTTGCTACAGCCTACTCAAGGAAGGTATGTTTATATTGTGACATTTTTTGTACTGAAAATACTCTGTTGCCTTTTTACTCGGTTATACTTGTATACATGTCTGTATTTTCAGCTATGTGATTGTTGTGTGTTTTTAAAAATGATGTTATGTTTTTTGCATTTAATAGTTTAGCTATATCTAGCTGTTCGTGCTTTTCAGGGGGAGAATTTATTTGAACTTACTTATAGCTGTGCATCCCCCTTACAGATAGACTGTTTCTGTCTGTTGTGTGGTAGCCACATGTGTGTTCTGTGCTCAGTGCAGCTGCTTTTGGGTCAGATGCACTTTTCCAAAAACTATGGATGTCCTTTCAAAATGAGTGTCAAGCCAGACTTCTGTGGCACTAGCTAGAAAGGACACCAGCTCTACGATAGATTCATAAGCTTCAGAGAAGAGGGATCAGAGAGCTTTGGGAAGGAGGAGGAGGCGTGAAGGCTGTCCTCTAGTGTCCCTTCTCGTCACTGCTGTTTCTTCAGTCTCTGCTAATGGATCAGATTGGGAGGCATTCTTCATAATACCAAATCATAAAATGCAACAAAATTACATCAGAAAGTCTTATCTTTTACTACCATGTTTATGGTGTTTGTAAGGAGGATAGTTGAGTATATCTACCACTTCTAGTGCTGTGAGTAAAGCTGCTGAGCGTTTCAGTTGCCCATTTCATTTCTTTGTTTACTCTTTCAGCCACTCATCTGTTCTTCACATCATTATGGCATGCATGCGCAGTGTTAGGAGTTCTGTGCAGAACAAAGTCAGCTGCAGGTGTGACTGTCGGCAGGGCTGGCAGGCTGCAGTCACAGCACATAACACGTGGAGGCAGCAGTGGTGGAGTGGAGAGGGCGTGGGCTCAGCACAGACCACAGCAAGCTCACTCTCAGATGCTTACAGGTCTCTCTTTCTGCTTCCCATGTCCCTGGACTTTGTTGTGGCTCAGTCCATCACTTTGCATGCTTCCCTAGCCATTCTGTGTCCCTTATTCTCCTTTATTTGCCTCGTGGTGCTGACTGCTCCTTAGTACATCCTAAGTCTGTTTTGCTGTCTCTCTCCTCCACCAGATTGCATATGCTGTAAGGACAGGAATTTGTCTTGTTCCTACTCCATCCACACTCCAGAAAAGGGTATTGTTGGTGGCAATGATGAAGTATCTGTTGAATAAATGAATTGTACTTTGGAAGGTGGATTTGTAGTGGTCTGAGGGGTCAAGGAAGCTTTCCTTACTAAGGGAACTTGAGGTGGGAAGATGCCCAAAAAGTACAGAGGTGAAGGGTGAGGAGAGAATCCTGGGAGATGGAGCCCATGTGCAGAAGTCCCTTGACAGGCGGGAGCGTTGCCAGGTATACTTACAGTGTGAAATTAACAGATTCGAGCAGTGAGCTTACTTACAGTGTAAAATTAACAGGTCAGAGCAGTGAGCTTACCGATAACTTTCAGCTGCCCACTTGTTTGAGACACAACGGTTGATAAAATAGAACAGAGAAAACTAAAAAAAAAAACATGCATTAAATGATCGAATATTCTTCATCCATACAAAGAAACAGACTGCTCATGTGAGCAGAGCCACGTGCAGTACAGGGGTCTCAGGGGCATGATGCTGAGCAGGGAAACCAGACAGCAAACAGCACACAGGACACGGATCTATTCATGTGTATTTGAGAAAAAGTAAGTGGGCCGGGGTGCTCTGTATCTGGGGTGAGGTCATTTCACTGCAAAGTGTCAGAGTGACAGAACTTTTGGGATGATGGGTATTGATGGTGGATTTATTCATTGTCAAAATTCATTGAATTGTTTACTTAAAGAGAGTGTATTTTATTGTATGTAAACTACTTCAGTTAATTATAAAAGGAGAGACAAGCCAGAGTATGAACGTATTTATGACAAAAGGATTCCCATGCACTATTTATAAAGAATATTTATTTCTTCAAATCAAAAGCTTTGCATGTCCTATGAGTAAGTTAAACTTATAAATGTGTAAAACTGCCTGTACAGACTCATATCAAATGGGCAAATTCTGGTTCTGAGGAAGTTTGATAAATAATTTTTGTCTTTTCTTCGAGTTTTTCTTTTTTCATGCAGAGCTGTATATTTGTGTACTATTGATATTTTATATGTATGTTTCCATTTACAGTTTCTGGCTCATAATTCTCATAGCCCTAGTTATAATATTGGGGTGCCTTAGCCTCCAGGAAACAGAATCTGTCCCTCTGACCTGTCCTCTTTTCACCTATCCAAGACAGGATTCTAATCTGATTTTGATTCTAAGATCCTTATGTAGAGAAGGTCAGGCCCCATACCCTGGAGGAAGCTGCACAGAGCGGCCACGAGGAGTCAGAACAGACAGGCCTCGCTGGGTCTCCCTTCCCCACCCACACTGTTAGAGAACAGGATGTGACATCATACCCTTCTCTACAGTCACTATGTACACAGTTGTCCTATACCTAGATAACAAATTCTCCACAAAAGCCCCCAAAGACTGCGGTTGGAGAGCTTCTGGACAGCTGAAGTTGTCGGGGATCCTGGAAGCGCATGGAAGCTCCCAGTCCCTTCCCTAAACCTCAGGCTGTGCATCTCTCGGTCTCTGTCCTTTATGGTAAACTGGTAAATGTAAGAATTTCCCTGAAGTCTGTGGTGGAATTGTATTTGTGGACACCCAGCCGGTGTCTGTTGCTTGGTGTGTGGGGAACTCCCTCCCGCTTCATGTGGTCACAGAAGTCTTCTGTGTTGAATTATGGGTTTTGTTTTTTTTTTTTTTTGAAAAACTCAAAACATGGTTTGATTTCCCCCACCCCCACCCCCCGCCCCAAACATTTATATTTAAAATTTAACTAAGGAAAATTGGCCAAAAAGGAAAAAAAAAAGCCTGGAGATTTTGAAATAACTAAAACCAGAGCCTCATCTGGGCTACCCATTTGCAATCCCTTCAGCCCCAGTTTGCTTTGCAAGGCACCAGAGGAGCTAATAATATTCTTAGTTTGTAATGTATTCACTTGATCTGACTTAAAGGTTTATTGAATTATTTTCTTTCTCATAGATTTTCCAGAATCTGAGAAATTGACTTTGTTCATTGCAAACATGTGGCATGATGTGTTTCTCTCTCAATCGGTGATAAATAAAGCGATGCAGTTGGTTGCCAGGCAACGTGCTAAAGGAGAGGTTCTGAACTGCTTGAGAGCTTTTCTTAATTGGGAAAAGGTGAGCTTTGTTTTCTTATAATACCATACTTGTGTATCTTCCATAAATGTTACATGTTTAGTTTTATATTACTTCATAGGCATTTAAGAGATCTTTTTCTTCATATTAGTTCTTTTAATCTCTAGTTAGTCTATACATTTTGTTTATTAAGTATGCACACACATCCCAGGAAGAATTGTAGACCTGTGGATTGTGTTCATTTAACAGAATTTGTTTTATACACTAATTTATGACTGATGAAATCCATTCATAATGCATATATGTATGCAGGGCTTGGGGGAGCTATGAAATAGGCACTTAGGTGCAAAAATTGATATCTCCATCTATTTCTATCAGTATGTTTTTGCATCTAGTATTTTTCTTTTCAGTTGATGAGTACCTTGTTCCCCTCTTACCTTTTATTATTTTTTTCTTTAGTTATTGCCATGTTAAAGTAGGATATATCCAAGTGGGTGTTCTTTCATTCTTGGATTTTGCCTAGTGTGAATACAGTTGACAGTAGTCTTTAAGAACAGGTACTGAAGTAAATGTGGGGTTACTTTGTTTTGTTTTGTTTTGTTTTTTTTAAACTAAGCATATGTATACTTTTCTCTTTTAAAAAAGTTCTCCTGGGCAGGAATCCAATATACTCAATTCTGATATGAAGGCAATAGATGAGCTAATACAAGATGGGGGGGTAGGGGAATGAGGGAGCAGGGAGGGCGGGGGGGAGGGGGATGGGTGTCATGGTGTGTGGCACACCTCTGGGGGAAGGGACACGATTATAAGAGGGACTTTACCTAACAAACGCAATCAGTGTAACCTTGTACCCACAATGAATCCCAAATAGTAAAAAAAAAAATTGTCCTGGTAATGTGGAGTGGAGTTTCATATGCTGTTTTGCTTTTTGTTTTTAGTAGTTTTTGATGTTAAGAGTCATTAGACTTTTATCTTTTATGACAAGAAAAGGAAAGGGCTATTGATGGTTAAAAATTAGGTAAATATTGAACAGCATGTCTTTTGTTTTCTTTTCAGCAACCTGTCAGATGCACCCAAGTATATTCACACATGACAGCGTCACTGATTGCACTCAGTCACTTAGCAGTGGAAAAGACCTCACAAACTCACACCCCCGGACACTTCCTCTCTGGACAATTAACCTGTCAGGGATACCCCTGCTCTTGCCTGGTCCTTCCCCTTGCACACCAGAGCCCATCTCTTTTTGCCTGTTCATAATTTACCAGGATATGGTGACTTGATGGTAAAAGACACTACTTGGGAAGAAAGTATTATTTTAGTAAAAACATAAATATCATAGCAAATAAAAATACGAGTTTAAAACTATAAGAAAGGTCAGAAATACTTGGGGAAGAATACCACGATGGTCTAGGATTTTTTACATATTCTTTTATACAATTAAGCAGATCTGGTCTACAAAAGTAAATAGGACATAGAAGAAGACAATGCGAGTGAAGAATATATTTTTCCTTTTTTTAAGAAGAATATATATTTTTCTTATGTCCATGACACATTGACAGAACTAAGGCATAAATTTGGCTATATAAACATTAATTTTTTAAAAAATAAAAATCGTGCATTCTAAATTTCTTGGTAATTATTCAGTAAAATCAAACATAATTTCAAGCTCCATTAAAAAATCTTTATATTCACTTTGAGATATGCAGTCTTAGACAATCTGGGAACAAATAAAATAGGGAAAGTGAAAACCACAGCCTTTTAGAAGTCAGATAAAAGACTTAGAAATCTCTTGTTTTCTGAAAATGCTTACTCATTAAGATATTTTAAATGTCTTCACTGTTCAGTGAAGTTGACATCTTAAAAATTAGAAACATGAGAAAGAACTTAGGAAAAAGGAAAAATTAAAAAGCAACACCAGTGAAGTAGAGGACAAACAAAATACAAACTAGGTAGAAACACTGCCTTTAAGGACTGCTAACAAGAAAGATAACCTTGTCCCAGTTAGAAAAAAAAGAGAAAAGGAAAAATGTTAGAGATTCACAGTGGGAAAGAAGTTATAATGGTAGACGTGGATTGAAGAATGGAAGACTGCTCCCGGTGGCCCTGTAGCCACAGGTGGAGACCTGGGACGGATTCAAATAAAATAAAAAATTTCAAAAGTGTGTTTGGGGGGCGGCGCCTGTGTTGGGCGCTGGCCCCATATGCCAGAGGTGGCAGGTTCCGACCCAGCCCCGGCCAAAAACTGCCAAAAAACAAAACAAACAAACAAAAAAGTGTGTTTGGGGTAGAATGTGTTAATGGGCTCATTATTAATTATAGTACAGGGGTTGAGAAGATGATTAAAAATCTACTATACAAATAGGACCTGTATAGGCTACCTCAGTTTGATCTTTAAAGAACCAAGAATAGTAATTGCTGTCTGTTTCAGCTGAAAGAAAAATTAATCCCTTGTTCATTTTTAAAAATAAACCCCATAAAAAAAATCATAAGACCAAAAACCAGATTTCAGTGAGGAATTTAGTTGTGAGAATATAAATAAAATGGTAGATTTTAGTAATACTTCTTAAAGTATTAAAGAATAATACTTTAGAGTTTATCCTAATAAAACGAGAATTTAGTATCAAGAAATCAATTTTTATTTCCTCATTTTTATTTATTAGTTACTGATAAAGAAGAAATCTCATAGGATTATTCCTAGCATAGAAAATAGAAGGAAACTTGTTAAATATATTACTGTTAGTTATTAAGAATCAAAAGTATATATTCAATGCAAATTATTCTGTTAAATTATTGCTAGTTTTTAAAGTGAGGAATTAGGGTTTCCTACTGTGCCAAGGTGAAAAGTATTTCCGAATTTGCCTCTTCAGGGCGGTACCTCTGCCAGGTTTTTCCATTGGATTTGATAAAATCTGTAAGGGTCTTCAATATGTAGAAGTGACCACTTAGCTTAAGTCAGTTTTAAAGTTGACTCAATTTTAAAGTTACAAATTTATATGGTAGCAAAATGCAGTGGGAAGCAAGCAAGTGTGTGTGGGAGATGTAAATTGTCACCTAACGGGTACAGTACACAGTGTCTTGTTGATGGGCATACTTAGAACTTTGAATTCAAACTACACAAAAGCAATCCATGTAAGCAAAATGTTTTTACCTCCATAATATTCTGAAACTAAAAAAAAAAACAAACAACAACAATTGTTTTCATCAAGAGAAATTGGATAGTTGAGTGTTTTTTTTAATCCTTTGTATTTTGTACCATGTCTAGGTATTTAAAAACTGAATCACTCAAAAACTTAAAAGATTATTTAAAGGGGAAATGTAAAAGTGAAACGGCAAAAGTAAAAATTTGGAAAACTGAAAAAGCCCTTAAATTCATAAATCTTGTTTCATTTGTAAATCAAGTAACTGTGACTAATTTTAGCAGTGTTTTACTTTTGTTGGTGATTAATGTTACTTCAACTCATATATTTAACATATGAACATCTAAGTAGTTATATTTATAAACTTAAGGTATTCATAAACTTAGGATATATTCTTCAAAAACACTTGAAACTAGACCCTCAGATCTAATAAGTGGTATCTTTCTAAGCACTTTAAACAGCTCTTGAATGTAAAATGTCAAATTGAGGATATAGAAGTTGTAGCAAATATTCAAACACTGCTTATAAACTTAATTATGTTCTCAAACATTTCTAATTAAAATTATGATTCTAATGTCAAATACTTCAGAGTGTAACCACAACATAAATATAGCTTATTCTTGTACTTTTATATAGGTAAATAACATACATACAGATTATAACATGCTCTTGAGTCCTGCAAAATATATTCTTAAATATATAACACAAAAAGTTAATATGGGTTTAATTTTCTTTGTGTTTAAATTTATTTCTGTATCTTCTCAGCTTGCAAAGTCACAGGCTTTGCATAAGTGGAGAGTATTTACCATTTGCCTGAGTTTCAGCTGTCAGGTAGATTCCTTTGAACCACGATTTGGTTGTGGACTATGTGATAAAAAGCCCAAGAGATTCAGATCAGAACCTTTCGCAAGATTTATGCCCAGGTCACAGGTTAACATACTGAGCTCTTTATATAGTAAAGCAAATTTCCAAGCCTGAGGTTTGTTTTGAGTATGCTAAGCCCGTATTACGTATGTATTATTTAATACTGAAACTGTGATCCAGTGCTGGTGGAAATGTTCACACAGAGACTTACACATGGATCTTCAGAGTAGCATAATTAACAATAGCAAAAGCTGGTATTAACCCTAAAGTCTTGTGATAGGTGAGTTGATAAACAGTGATACATCCATGTGACGGACTGCTGTTCTGCAATGGAAAGGGGTGTGCACACTGCTGATGTACCTAATAGTGTGGATAAATATCAAAAGCATTCTGCACAGGTATGCGGGAGGCCGTGCATAAACATGTACAACTGTCTAGTTCATTGTTAGGAAGAAGGCAAACTGACCTACAGTGTCAGAAGGATAACACAATTTAAAGAATTTGTAAAAGGTTTAATCTTTTTATTATAGTTAAAAGGTAACTATTGGACCTTATGCAAGGATCCATCTATATACAATTGAATATTTGTATTTGAGTTGATGAAAATGTATATTCCAATCTGGATTACAGCTTGCTTTTTGTTAGCCTGATTGGATTCTGCATCCTACCTATAGCTGTATCATCTGGCTGATCACTTGCATTGTAAAATCATCTTATGAGAAGTATTATGACTAAGGTATAGTTTCCTATTCAAATATAACCATTTCAAAAAGTTTTTTAAGGTTGTTACTATTCATCTGCTACTTAGAATACTCTTTGAGATAATTAACATAACGTGTTATATTTAAGACTCCAAACTTTATTTTGTTTTTTCTCTTTTTGCTAGAATGCTCCTGTCGATGTTGGCTTCATGGTTTCTAAGCTGCTTTTGACCATACAGTTATGTCCAAAAACAGAATTTCAGTCTAGTGAAAAATTTGGTGAAGACCTAAGTGATAATACATGGGAATACATATTTGCCATTGATCTGCTCTGCTGCCATCAGAAATGGATTTGGACACATGATAATATCATAAGGTTAGATAACTTGCTAATTTAAATAAAGATGGGCTATTTGTATTCTAAGGTAGTCTTTAGAATGCTGAATTGTGGGTTGAATCATTTTTGTTGTTTAAGGCAGCTGAAACATTTATAGATGAATTTTTATTTGAGGATAAATAAAACTACCTGTAAAATACCCATAACACTGCCATGTTCCCTTGCTTTACTTTTCTTTACTACCATTCACAACTTTTTGTTATATTCTGTTATTCTCTCTGTCCCCAGTAGAAATGACTCTCAGGAAGTGGGAGTGGGATGGCTTAGTGAGGGTGTGGCATGTCCCCAGTCTGTAGAGCCATGCCCACATGTGCGGGCGCTTGGCAAACCAGCGCTAAATGAAGTAGAATGATCGTTATCTTAATATGCAGATACTGGGAAACCCAGAGCAACAGAAATGTTCAGAATTACAGGTTAGCAGTTCTTTTCCTCTCCAGGACAGAATTAAGCCTCTCGGGCATCCACTTTATCTAATAAATTCACTTTTTCCTGTGTACCTGTAACTCTGGCACTGGCTGTACACCATCTCTGAAAGAGCGGGGAAGATTGTCACTCAAGTAATTTTTTCTTAGATGTAATTATACTGAGAAAGGGTAGTATACGGGAGTGTGTGACATTAAAAAAGATGCATCAAAGTGTTGATAATCTGTATCATTTAGATACTTGAAGGATATATTCTATGGAAATGACCTTGTGCAAGGACCCATCTATATACAAGGATATTTGTCACCCTCTCTCCATTGACAATAAGAATAGACATCTAAATGTCAAACAATAATGCGTGAACATAGTACAGCTATATGATGAGATAATAGCTACATTAAAATGCATAGTGATATGTGGATTTTTTGTTTTGACATGGTAAAGTATTTCATAGTTAGTGACAGAACAGTATATCCAGTGCCAGTCTAGGTGATGTGAGAGGGCCACTGTGGGCTTCCTGTCCCTTTGGCACTTCATGGGGGCCCAGGAGGCAGGGGCCCTTGTATCCCTAGGTGTGGGGGTGCTGGGCTGATGCTGTCAGGTGCTTTGTCCACCATCCCCCCCACCAGTGATGAGGACCGCATTGCATGCAAGGGGTCTCTGCTGAGTGACTGTGGACGCTGTTCTCACCACTTCATGGCTCTCTCTAGATGGTTTATATCCTTAGAGAGAGCAAGAAGTAACCAGAAGAAAAGCCCAAAACTACAAGAGGAGTAATTTTCGGACTGGGTTATTTGAGGTGCTTTTAATTTCCATACAGATACTCTTGAGTAGTTAGAGAAGATATAAGTTTCCTGTTCCTATTTTTAACTTAACATGCTAGATCTTTAGGAGTCACCCTTCTTCACTAACTCTTTGGGCCATTTAGAAGTAAGTTCTTACTATTTGAGTGATACATCTTTTTATGTTGTTGTTTTATATAGTAAGGAACTGTGGCCTGTAATGGATAAGTGGATAAAATACAGAAAAGGACATGCAAACATCGCGTATATTCCTGACATCATTATAGCATCAATTCTGAGGCTCATTGGTGAGTTATCTGTTTCATTGATTTTTTTTTTTTATTGTAACTGATGATATCCTAGTGGGGGTATAAGTGTAACTATAAATGATGACTTCACAGCTTCATCATCCTAACTGATTTTACAGCCATCAGAGCAGATAGTTTTATGTGTAATTTCCTCCTTTCTCTTTCCTTATAAATTAGTGTTTCATCCATTTTTGTCAGATTAAGATTTTTACATTAGTACATTTTATTTACAATTGAACTCATACTTCTCAGATGCTAATATTAATGCATGTGCATACACACATAAATAAATACCAGGATATAGGAGTTGCTATAAATTATAATCTCATTTGGTTTCTAAAGATACCTTCATATCCCTTGCTTCAGTGTTTTCATACTCGTCCAATAAGGATTACTTAAGTGAATTATAGAAATTAAATGATTATTTAGAAATATTTTAAATGAGACATAAATTCTTCTTAACCTCAGATCTACAGTTCTATTCCTTTCCTGTTGCCCACAAATCTTTAGTTTTTATTTTTACTTAGCGTTTTCTCTCTTTACTTTATCTCTAACAAGCTGATTTCTGTACTCTGCAGAATTATCAGTGATGAGAGCTGCTGATTATTAGAAGAGTCCCCTGGTTTCAAGCTGCTTTCTGTATCTGCAACACATATTCATTGTTCCTGGGCAATGCAGAATAAGGCGCATGCAGTTTCTGTGTTATGGCCATTTACATATTGGAAGATAGTTTTTGTGACTTTTTTTAGGTATCTTTGTATATTAGTTAATTGAAAACTTAAGATGACACTAATTTGAATAAGGCTAGTGTTTTAGTTATATAAATGTTAATGTAAGTTTGAGTTATATAAGTAAGACTTATAAATAGATCACACGGGAAAATAAGAATATCCCTGCTAATTTTACTGTGTCAGCAAATTTGCATTCTTTTGTGTGTATGTCACATGCAGATATAGTGAAATTGTGCTAAGTAAATAGATACAATTGTTGAAGACAAAAGCCTGGTTTTCAGGTAGGTACCTAATTTCACTGGAAATAACCAAAAATACACTTGGTGTTGAGTTAGCAAGTAAGAATGTGAGCACCAAATGAGTACTAAAGATCATGTAGGAACTCAGAAGAGATATGTCAGGAGATAGCAAAGGCTCAGACGTGGAGATGAGTAACTGCGCCCCAGGGAGCACAGGCCCAAAACTGTTCTGCTGAGTGCCTGAGTTCAGTATGTCCTCAAGAACAATTTCTGTCCTAGATGCACGTTAATTAGGGAACACAGAAGGGCCAGTAGTGGCATTTCCAACAGTGAGGTAACATCTGTATGTCTGGAAATTTCAATTTAATAGCAGCTTGCCTTAGGAATTAAAGAAAAACTGTTCACACTTTGAACTAACTCATTCTAAATTCTTAAATCTTTTTGAGAATTAAAAAAACTAGGAGTGATGTTTTAAGTCTAATGTCACACTTTAAGATGTAATTTTTGCTGTTTATTTTGGAATGGTTGTATTTCTGTATTAATTGTAATAAGAGAGGGAATAAGAGTGACGATTGTGGGGGTTTTGTGGTCAGCAGCCTCTCAGTGTCTGTAAAGGAGGGCCAGCCGGACATGCGGGTCTTCTTACTGACTTGCCTACCACCTTTTCCAGTTAGCTCTTATCATCTGGGGTTACCAAATTTAGGACTTTATCCAAATTGCCTAAGAAGCTTTTTCAAAAATACAGATTTTCAGGGTCCATCCCCCGAGTTTCTGATAGGATTACTTTAGAGTTGTGTCTGCAAAGCCCTGTGGTCATGTCAGTGATGAGGTAGGTTTGGAAAGGTAACGCTCGCTTTAAGTGAGATTGCACACGCACTTGTATGCTGTAGACGTATGTGAGGATGGTCCCATGAGATTAAAATACCAAATTTTTACTATATCTTTTCTGTGTTTGGGTGTGTTTAGATATATAAATAGTTACTGTCATGTTATGATTGTTGTAAAATGTGTAGCCTAGGAGCAACAGGCTTTAACCTGTACCCCAGCTTGTGCCGGTGTGGTCTGTGTAGGTGCCCTCTGGTGCACACAGGACATCATTTTGTAGTGATACATTTCTGGGATTGCACCCCTGTTGTTAAAAACACATGACTGCAATATGGTTAGGTGTCATAAAACGTTTTTCAACAAAACTATACAAAATTATAAAAGTACTTTCAAATATATACCTTAAAATTAAGCCATATGTGAAATTTTTTTTGAGCAATAATAATAATAACAATGCAAAAAAAGTTACATTCACATTGTCAATAAGAGTATGTCTATTATAGAATGCTTTGACTCTGAGGTTCAGTATGGAGTCATCAGTTAACTTCTTATTTTTTTTTTCCAAAGTCTCAAAAAATAGACAACTAATATTTATAAATAAAAATAAAAGAGAATTTCAAAAAACAGATCATACCAAATCTTATAGACAATAGAAAAAGAAGAAATACTTCAAAATCATTCTCCCATGTGTGAATTAATAAGAATTTATTACTAATTTAAAGAATAAAAAAAGAATGTATAGGGTGGTGCCTGTGGCTCAGTAAGGCCAGCCCCATATACCGAGTGTGGCGGGTTCAAACCCTGCCCCTGCCAAACTGCAACAAAAAAATAGCCAGGTGTTGTGGTGGGCAACAACACCAGCTATTCGGGAGGCTGAGACAAGAGAATCGCCTAAGCCCAGGAGTTGGAGGTTGCTGTGAGCTGGGTGATGCCACGGCACTCTACCAAGGGTGATAGAGTGAGACTCTGTCTCTACAAAAAAAAAATAATCTATAAATATAGGAAAAAATCTTGACTTGTAATTTTTGTGAAATTAAGCAGTTTATGCTTTAAATCTGTAAAATTCTGGCTATTGAAAGATAGCCAAATAATTTACGACTAATAATACACATTAATAAAACACATTTAGAGTAATATGTGTATATTTACAGAATAGTGATACATTATTATATAATACAGTTTTATAGAATAATGTATAAATAACAATGTATAATTGGCATGCCATATGATAAAATGATAATACGTAAATATAGTAATAAAGATTAAAGAATGGGTAATTAGAGGGAAAGCGTGATGTGGAAAATAAAAGCAAAGTTAGGAAGACTAAGTGTGACTTGTGTCCGCTGGTGGAATTGGCCTACATGAGCAGGATGGGCCTGGGGGGCTGGGACACAGTGGAGCTGGCCTGTGTGGGGGTTGGTGCTGGAGACCCTGCTTGGTTTCGTGGTCCTTTTCATGTTGTAGTACCACCCTGGACACCAGCACTGGCTGGGTAGTAAGGACAGGCTCAAGGGTCGAAGTAAGGGCTGTTTTTAAGAAGAAACTCTTTTAGTGTACCTTCTCACTATTTATGAACCTGACCTTACTGAAGAATTGAGTAAAAAATTAAATTGGTATGAAGTCACATACTAATCCTAAAATAAGGGAATTCTCTTTATTTAAAAGTTTATGTTCTTTAATTAAAATCTTTATTTGCAAAGTCTTATAATGAGGTTTTTACTCCATGAAAAATAAAACAGTCTTTCTGTCAACACAATTCAGTGTCACCTAATGTTAGGTTGAGATGCGGTCATTGCTATTAGCAGATGTATTGCAGACCATTTTGTGGAATGTCTGATTTTTAGATGCCTAGAAATATGGAGGAGAGATGGACCTTGATCTAATCCTCATGCTCCTCATTTGCTAGCAGAGTAGAGGTCTGGGAAGGTAAAGCCCTCATCTCAGGCCAATCAGGGAGACATGGCCGGGCTGGGATGAATTTGCCCCCACTGGGTTCAATCAAGTTTCTGTCTCCAAAGAGCATATAAAATTTGGAATAATATGGCCTCTTATCTGGAACCTCTAAGCTAGGAAAATTGTCTCACATTTCTTTAGTCAGACTGAGGTAGCCATTGCTTATGGATTTCTAGCTATTCTCTTGTGAGGTCTTTCAACTCTTTTCTTTGAAATTGCCTCAAACTCTCCTTTCCTTGGCAAACTTGCACTAATCTTCAGTGAAGCCCTAGTGTCTTTATCTCGATCTCTAGTTCTGCCTTGTGGACTCCCCTCAGCGAGCTGTCGTCGGCTCTAGCTGCCTTGACTGTGCTGTGAGAGCTTTGTCTTCCACATGGAGATGAGCTCTGTGCTTCTTACTTGGATTCTACTCCAGTGGGCTGGTCCTGACTGCCTCACGTACCTTCTGTAGGGATTTTTCTTCCCCTTGTTGAACCAATTTGTCTATCATCCTTGTCAAGTAACCATATATTGATAGTCTTTATCCCCAAATCATCTACCCCAGACTCTTTGATTTCTTCCTATTTCACTTCTGATAGCTCCATTAATTTAAGTAGCTTATAAAACCTAGTTTCATTATGTGCTGTTATTTGAAAGAAAGGGAGCAATTATAACATGGCCATATATTATCTGGGAATAAAATGTACGTCCATTGGTCAAATGATCCCACAGCTGTGTTAGACACACATCCCTTTCTCTGCAATTAAATGCCTTTGGTAGATTGTGTCACAAGGACAGTTAGCAATTTGATCTAATTGCAAAGATATATTCATACATCTATTTATTTTTGAGACAGGGTCTCATTCTGTTGCCTGGGCTAGACTACATCACAGCTCACCGCAATCTCAAATTCTTGGGTTCAACAGACCCCCCTGTCTCAGCTTCCTGAGTAGCTGTTACTACAATTGTGGCATCATACGCTCTTAATTTTTACATTTTTTGTAGAGATAGCAGTCTTGTTGTGTGAGTCAAAATTCCTGGGCTCAAGCAGTCCTCCCACTTTGGCTTCCAGAAGCATTAGGATTACAGACATGAGCCACTGTGTTTGGCCTAAAGGGATATTAATATTTAAAACTGGTCAGTAATCTGAAATTACAAGTCTCAAGTAAATTAGCAAATATTCCTAATTTCTCATCTCGATGTTCTTTCATCAGTAATTGTTCACTGAATATCTGCTAAATGTCAAATAGGATGCGTGTAAGCAGCAGAAGATACAAAGTAATACAAGTTACTTAAATGCTGTTTGCCTCAGCTTCTTCATATTTAAAATAGAGTTGAGGCACATGGTCTGGGTTCACGTAAACCTGTGGAATGTTTATAGTATCAAGAGAAAACATGATGTCAAACAGAGAAACCAAAACTCTGTAAAATAATTTTAATAAGTTTATTCTGAACTGAATGTGTGTGACTTTGGCCCAGGAAAACATACCTTAAGAGTTCTTGAGAAAATGCACCTGCAGCAGTCAGGTTGCAGTTTGATTTTAGATCTTCATGGATACAGGAATTACAGGTAAAACCATAAGTCAGCACATGCAAAGTAAACATTAAGGGAAGATATCTTGAATTTGGGGGCTTACAAGTCATAGGTAGGTTTTACAGATTCTTTAATTGGCGGTTGGTTGAAAGAGGTGAGCTTTGTCTAAAGCTCTAGGCAGTAGAAAAGGAATGTTTAAGACAGCATCTGCTAGGATGCTTGAGTTAAGGTGAGGGGTCTTCTGTCTGACATGTGTTGCTATACTGGAATCAGGTTGAGAAATAAACTATTATTATACAGGGTTAATAAGGCCTGTTCTCTGAGCTTTTATTGTTTGTAGGCATGACTCATAAGGCCCCTTAGAAAGGAATTTGGGCAGGAGAAAAAAGGTCAGAGTTCAGTCCTCAGTGAACACAGAACAGTGAGCATACAATATAATATCATAGAAGTGCATCCCAGATATGTTCCAGAGCCTTTCTCCACAAAAGGAGATTCAGAGGAAGATGGCCACAGTCTTCTTTTTGATCTGTTAGCCCACTGGCCATTTCACAGTGTCCTTACATTCTTTCCTGTAGATTCCACGTACTACGTTGTAACTTAACTAGGAAAGCAACACATTGAATCTCATCACATACATTTGGATAAAAGAAGGAAGCATGGGGCATTTTGATCACTTCTTCTAAGACAAATGATGCTTCAAGTTATAAAAAGTTGATCAACATTTAACTAAAGACTCTTCACATTTTGCTTTACTGTGTTTCCCTAGGTCGTTTAGGCCAGTTGGGTTTGAAGGAAGGATTTCCATCTGCTGTGAAAAATATTAGTTCGGTTATTGGTATGTTTATACAGCATGCTCAGGATGAAGGTAAAACTCTTGTTTGTTACAATTCCTTATGAATCCCTTGTGTTTCTCTTATTAAACCGTGTTTGGAGTCTTTGCTATGTGCTGTGCTCTATGCTTCTCTGGCTGTCTTGCAGGTTGGAGGATGTTTGCACAGACATTTTCAGCATTAGTATTTGAATGTGTGTCTGGGCCTTGTGTTTGTTTGTTTAATGGGAGTAGTTCCCCATGTTGGGCAGTGCTGCTTCTCTAAGAAGGAGGGAACTCCCTTCTCCCCCTGGTGCTAGCATTCTGTCTCAGAAACTCTGTGCCATTAATCCACGAGAAGTGGTTTTACATGGGCTCTCTGGGAGGCCTCGTGGGGCAGCTGTGGCCTGAAGGCCATAGGAGGTCACACGTGTAAAGCAGAAGTGCACAGGGAAGTGCCGGCTACCACCGAGGACTCACCCTCAGAGAGCTCAGCAAGCCGGAGACTGAGCGAGTCTTCCTGGCAGGGCTTTCCATCACATTGACATTGTGTGCAGCATATAACTCTATGTTTTACTCTTTTGTGGGGAAACCTTAACTAAAAGTTACCTTTTATAATGGATGGATCTAGTCTGTTTTGAATATTGTGCGATAAAAAAATAATGTAGTTAAACAACATCCTATCAGAAATGCACAAAATGACGTCTTAAGTACTGCATGACACCCAAGATAATCTGAACATGGCAGGTTCTTGGTCTTCAGTTTTCAGTGGGAGACTTGATGTGCTGGGCACAGTCTCCCTTGTTGAGGTGCTTTCTCTGAGGTCCCTTCAACTTTAGGATAGCTGCTGAAGTGTGCACGTTCTTCCATATAAAAATGTGCTCTTTAACCATTTAGAATGAACACTGGCATGAAAGTAGCTGGGGCTGGGCAAGATGGCTCCTACACCTGTAATCCCAGTACTCTGGGAGGCCAAGGCAGGAGGATCCCTTGAGCGCAGGAGATCGTGACCAACCTGAGCAAGAACAAGACCTCATCTCTACTAAGAGTAGATAAAAAAAATTAGCAAGGTGTGGTGGTGGGCTCCTGTAGTTCCAGCTCCTAGAGAGACTGAGGCAGGAGGAACATTTGGGCCCAGGTGTTTGAGGTTACAGTGAGCTCAGTGGGTGTAACCTAGAAGCTGGAGTGTGAGGAGGGAGCCCTGCTGTAGGTGAGACCGTGAGGAGGGAGCCCTGCTGTAGGTGAGACCGTGAGGAGGGAGCCCTGCTGTAGGTGAGACCCTGTGCCTGGAGCTGCCCCACAGCGTAGCAGGATACCCAAGGCAGTCTGCTGTGGTGAGTGGTCCCCCTTATTTTACACACAGGGAAAAGAAAGCCCAGAGAGAAGAGTAATCTGCTGAAGGCAAGACTCAGCAGCATCACCCCAGCTGTTCACCTGGTCTGTCTGACTCTAGAGCCTGGGCTCTTTAAACAGCGCACGGTACTCCCATTCACTCATTGTCTTCTTAGTCTCTGCCTTCTTGTACTTGTGCGCTGTGCACTGCTGTGTCCCCCATTCCTTGTAGATTAGAGGGGAGCAGTTGTAAGAGCTGTAGTTCTGCAGCATTTTCAGCACTGACATTGGATGTGTGGCTTTGTGACACGCGTGTGGTTTGCTGTAGTACTGGTTTGCCCTGCTGGAGAAAACGGATATACCGTATGACTATTCCTTATGTGACTTGCTTGGGACCAAAAGTGTTTTGGATTTTGGAATATTTGTGAATATTCCCTAATCTGAAAATCTAAAATTCAGAATGCTCCAAGGTGTATTTCCTTTGAGCATCATAGTGGTGCTCAAAAGTTTTGGATTTTGTGGAGTAGGGATACTCAACCTGTATTGTCATTAGTAATAAATTTTAAGTAAATAATTTTATATGTATTATTTAACCTAAATTAAGTAATTTAAATTTTTACTAAATTAAGCTTTAATATAACTTAAACTTTTCCTAGAAGAGAGCTGCAATAATATACTATAACCTATTTATAATCTAGAATCATATGCTGTAATCTGGTATGTGAAAGTGTAGTACAAGGATAGTTTTTCATTTTACTCCACTTAGGTTCTCATTTTCAAAGTCCATATATAAATACTTCAGGTGGATATATAATAGTGTCATATCTTTGATGATTTTATTTGTATTTGTAGCCAGGTTTTAACTTTTCTTTGTGAGCTTGATTTAATTGTCACTGCTGGAAGAAGCAGAAACCTTTCTGTATTTGGATAGTATTTCAGTAAATAACTCTACTAAAATTTTAAGTAATAGATATTTTATTTTATTATGACTAATTTAAAATTTCTTTACAGATATACCATGGGGAATACAGTTGGCAGCTGTATATGCTCTTTGTGATTTGAGTCCCAGCAATCCCGAAGAAATTTCCAAGATCCTGGAAGCTTGGCGGAGAGAGGCCTCCAAAAGCATCCCATCCGCAATCCTCAGCTGCCTAGAAGAAGTCAGTGCACTGAGTGCAGAGGGGCTCGGCTGACACAGGCCAGGCCAATGTGGCTGGAGAAGTGCCTTGACACATTTTGAATATAAATAGATTAATCAGCTTTCAGATAAAAAGGAAGGTTTAAAGAAGAGGCAAAATAGATAAACTGACAAGAGGCTCTCCGTATTGTGTGGCAAGGAGGCAGGAGAAACAAACAATCGCACAGTTGTTTTTCCCTAAATCACATACATTTCACTTAAGGCTATTGTGATCATGTGGCATATGGATTGTATTATCGTGTCTTGGTCAAACAACAAAAACTTGAATTTAGCCCTTTTTTTGCTGCAGAAAGTGTCCTTTTAGTGGCTTTTTAAAATTGAGTGGCATTTTATAATGAACTTAACAATATAAAACCATGATTTGGTTCCTGATCTGTTTGGGGATTTGTGCTCAAACAAGTGACTAAGAAGAAATAAATTGGTAAAACAAAGGCCAGGAGGAGCTTTCCACTTTTTAGCTGGAAATGGGCTACAAGAGTCTTCTCAAGATGTAGTACATAATTGATCAGAGTGAAACATGGAAGCCCCTAGCAGAAACTCACTTTAATGCATTTTCTTTATATTTCTAAATTCTTTAAAAATATTTAACTATATATCAGGAAGAGGAGAACTGAAGGAAGGTTCCCTGGCAGGTTTGTGTATCAGTGAGGTGCGTGAGCGACTCAGAGGTGCGCGCAGGCCACGCCCTGTGTGCTGTGTACATACAGACTGTGCTATGATGTGTCTCACATTTGATGATGTTCCACTTTCGGAATTCTAGTATTTGTATATAGGAAATGGGTTTAATAACTCACCGTGGTTCTGATTTGTCTTATATTCATCATTTCTTAAAATTCTTGTATGTGTTTTATAATAAAAAATAAAAGTAAGCCATGGTTGTTATTGTTCTGATTAGTACAGATGAAGAAAATACTCTAACCACAGATAGAAGAAATGGCCATTTCTAAGGACACTTGCTTTCTGGTGATACACACAGGTATGGAGATATTGGACGCCAGTATTCAGCTGGTTTTGAGTGTTCACTGACAGCCCTTTAGCGATAACATACCAGATGATTACGTGCTCGTGATTGGCTCTTTTATTTAATTACATAAAATTTGACAACTATTTTTGTTATCCATGTTTATGTTTTATTAAGTAACGATAACAACTATAACAAAGATAATTGAACTTCACAACTCAATCTTTTGGAAGCTTTCTATTGGTTTGGGGTCGTTCTTTCCACCAGCATGTGTGGAGCTTGTGAGTTGCCTCGCTGGGAAGAGCCAGATTCTCAAAGGGCTGTGCACTGTGGTGAGAGGAGAGCCATAAACAGGTAGTCACCTGATAAATGGAACAGTTGTCAGTTGAGGTAACTGCAAAGATGAAATCATGTGGGTCTGCAGTAGAGAATAGCAGGGGAGACTCCTCCCAGGGAGGGTCTCTGAGGAGGTGACATTACAAGGACCTGGGAGGAGAGAACCAGCTTTGAAAACAGAAGCCCTGGGAGGAGCGAAATCTCTTGAGTGCCAAAGCACAGGGCTGATGTCTGTGAGGCCAGTCACTGACCACCTCTGGGGCACAGTCACACTGAATGGTAGTCAAGGCTCACAGGGGAGCTGAGCAGGGTTCCCCGGGGCTGAACTAAAGCAAAAAGATGGTAAAAGGGTAAGAGGTGCCAGGGAGAGGCTAGCTGGCAGGACTGCAGCAGGTGGAGGCAGGGCTCGGTGGGGCAGAGCGTAAAGAACAGATGGATTTAAAGTCTGTCTCAGTGGCAGAATCAATGCCGTGCTCAGGAAGTCGGGAAGAATCGGGATTCCTAGGGTACTGAGTTGAGCTCCTGGAGTTAGGACCAGGCGTGCAGGTTTGGTGGTAGGAATTACCAATGCCAAGCTTCTCATTTGGGACATGGAACCACGAGACATCCAAGAGGAGGTGGCAGAGAGCCTTTATAGGCAAAATTCTGTAGAAAGGAAGAAGCGCTTTGGAAACTGGTCTCATGTGGAGGCTGTTCAGAGCTGCGTGTGTTTTGTGTCTAAATCCCTTCCGCCAGGTTCCTGCTGGAGGCTGGAGTGACGTGTGAGAGTGGACACAACACAAGGCCGTGCTGGAGGTCTGTGGGCATAACCTGGGCAGTTTCCTGGACAGGCTCCTGGGAAGGTGAGTGACAGTGACCTTGGTGAGCATTTCCCACGGAGTGACAGGCCTGGAGTGGCTGCAGACACGGGAATTCAGGGAGAGCAGTGCAGTGCAGTTTGCTCACACAGTTGAGGAAGTTGTGCCTAGTTGAGTGGGTTATCAAGTGGTTCCGAGGTATTTTAACTAGGTAGAACAGTTCTGTTCCTGATGATTACAAAATGTGCAGAAATGATGGTTTCCTGCTGTGGCAGCGCCAGTGCTGTCTCGTGGTCACCGTGTTCTGACGGCCATGGTGCCTTCTACACTGGTCGGCCTCCACTCCGTGGTGTGGACTCAAGTTACCCGTGGCACTGTCACCTTGAGGCAAACTGGGTTTAGGCTGTTTGTGATTTTTGATACCCAAGCAGAACTTTGCTGTAAGGTTTTATCATTTGACCAAAAAAAAAAAAAAAATACAAAAGTAAGTGGAGTCCTCGTCCATATACCGCACAGGTACTGGGTCAGTGTAGTGCTGAGTGTGAGGAACCCAGAGCCAGGCTGGCCCAGCCCAGGGGCCATTCTAGTCCTCGCAAGATGATGGTGTAGGAAGCTGGGAGCTGCTAGTTGAGTGCAGGGAAGGGCTGAAGAGGACAAATAGAAGTGGCAGAGCCCTGAGCACACCTGCCACTTGGCGCTGATGCACAATCCTGGACTTTTCATCCCAAGCACAAAATCAGCCTGTATATGACCAATTGGTCATACACTTCAGTTGTAGTTTTCCACAGAGAGTACTTTGTTAGTTATATTGTTTAATTTTTTTAAGATAGGATGTGGTAATGTAGCTCAGCAAATTTAATTAAAAAAAAAAAATTGTACCTGGGACTGGAAAGAATTGCACAGTGGCCATTAGGGGGCTCTGTAATCCTGCCCAGGAGCAAACGCTGCCAGATGGAAAAGGCCCAGAAGTTATTTGGAAGCCCCTTCCCACCAGAAGTAAATGGAAAAAAATGTGTGGGAGGCTAACATGTAAAATTAAAACAAAACAAAACAAAACAAAATTAATGTTACTTAACAGCATATTTCAAAAAAACAAAATGAATACTATGCCTGTTTGGTCAATGGTTTTTTCTGGTGATTTTTTTCTTTCTTTAGTGATCCTAAAGCACAATACTTTGACAAAAATAAATAAAAATGGCTAGGTGAGTAACTGGGAATTGGTTATGACAGCGTTTCTGTCACTACTCACCCAGTGTGCCAGCAGGCATAGAAAGTCCTAAAAGTAAATCGTCTTGCCTGTTTTCAAACAACATCCCTGACACATGTCCTGGTAGAATATTTCCTAAGAATTCATAATGTTAAAAGGAATTTGTGGTGTGATAAGAGCTCATAAACATGATGCAGCAGGGTTTCAATGAGGGATGTCCTAGAAATTGAGGTAAAGTTGTGAAAGGCAGACAGATCCATAAACTTGTGATTCTGTCTCTTGCTTCCCTCTGGACACTAAACAGGAAGTTCTTTCTCCTGCCTCTCAAAGAGAATTTTAAAGAATTAACCATCCCTGTATTGCAATCAGTTTGTTTAGCACAGTTACATAAGTTCTAATAATACAGACAAAGATAGAGTTGTGAGTGAAGAGCCAGGGAGAGGTGAGGCAATTCAGTTTTATGAAAATAAATGCTTTCACTTGCTTCTATGAAGGACCTTGGGCTCCTAACACACCCCACACAAGCGGTGCCTCTCCCTGGGTGCCAGTGCCCACCGGGAGCCCAGCCCACACCCAGGTCCTACTCCCTGCGGGGCGCAGCTGAGGCCCCCCTGGGAGGGGGAGTGGGAGGCTCAGCCATTCATGGCTTGTTGGAAATGGAGATTCTGAGGCTTCTGACCCCCTGAATTTGAAACTCGGGTGTCTCCAGGTGATATGGATGATCCTAGCACTGGGAGCCATGTAAGTGCTCTGAGTGCTCTCCCCGCCTGCCCTGCTCTGCACACCTTCCCACACCTGCCAGAGCAGCTGCTCACCTTCCAGCTGCCTTCTGTCTTCAGAAGGTCACATGAGGTCACACTTCTGGTCTCTAGACAGATTTTTCTAGCTATTTGGGAGGATGAGGAGGACATAAGCATGTTAACATCTTTCTATCATCTTGAACTGGATCCATTCTGTAGCTTAAAAAAAAATGTTCTGCATACTCTTTAAGAGCACTATTTTCCTCTTAACGGCTATTAACTACTGTTTTGAGATAACCTTAACCTAATTCTTGAATACACAGCTGACAAACTCAAAAGAGAAAATGAGGGCTGAAAATGTGAACCCTGAACCACCGCAAATGGTGTTGTTTTTCTGTGTTAATTTGTATTGTATATCCATTTTAATAGTTGTAATGCAATGTGTGCTGCTCATTAATATTCTCATATTAACTTTGTATTGTATGCATGAGCAAGAAACTAAGTCGCCAGGTGCTGGGGTATCGTCTCCTGGCTGCCCAGGCCCTGCTTTCTCAAGACAGCTCTGGCCCGCCCTTTTCAGGCCACCCCGAGAAACGTCTGCGCCAAGGGAGGCCCG
The DNA here is from genome assembly GCA_963573935.1 of Arctocebus calabarensis. NCBI lineage: Eukaryota > Metazoa > Chordata > Mammalia > Primates > Lorisidae > Arctocebus > Arctocebus calabarensis. The sequence goes on along the minus strand of CAUYON010004624.1, from coordinate 5,083 downwards.
GTGCTGGCCCCGCCTGTCGCCCCGCCCCTCCCCGAGTCCCGCCCCCATCTTTCCCTTGCCCAGCCCCTTTCTCTAAGACCACTCCAAATTGCCAAACGTGCGCGGAGCCGGGCCCCATGCTTCCACTTGGGAAGTTGTCCAGGAGTGGAGGGGCTTCGAGCTACACGGGTTCCTGGTCGCCCCCGAAGCTGGAGGTGCTGGGAGGGCAGGTCTGGGGCTGGTCCTGGCGTTCTCCAGATAGGCGCTGCCCTTGAGGCAGCAGAGGAGACGCCTGGCCCGGTGAGGGGCGGTGGGCAGCACCTCGTGGCCACCACGCCCAGGTCTGCTGCACCTCCACCCTGGCCCTGTGTTTAAGTCCAGGCTGACACTGATTAGACTCTCAAAACCAATTTTGGTAAAAAATGAGCCAGAACTGCAAATGAAACAACCGCTTAGAGTTCTGAATAATAACCACATTCTGAATTTTGCCAACAGTTGTGTAAGAAAATAACAATGACACATAGAAGTGGAATTTTGAGACAAAAGCATATTTGTGCCGAGGAGGACTGAGTCGCTGTCTCTGACCCTGCTTTGCACCATCTGCCCTGCTTTTGAGGCTGTCCTGACCTTCGGTACAGGACGGAACTGGAGGTTGGCAAAATAGCTGACCATCGAAAAGGCCGAGCTATGTGTGCCCGGCCCCCTGCCCTTCCCAGTGCTCCAGTTGTCCGCAAACCTGCTCCCCCCTTGACCACTAGTGGATAATCGAGGACTGACTTTATTTTAGTGGATAACAACAACAATGTTTGCAAATGACTGGACAACAGGACCTGACCTCCAGACCTGTGGTTCCTGGACACCTGTGCACATGTGCTGTGCTGGGAGGACATTCCTTCCAACCTGCATCCGGGTATTATTTAGACCAATACTTACCTTTGAGTAAAAAGTAAGTTTCTGGAGAAAGATGATGGAGTCCTATAAGGCTTTGAGTCTATAGGATTATCTTCTGTTCAGTGGGGCTCAGTGAAGTACTAGGACAAAGAGAAAAGAACCTACAAGGGTCCAGGATCCTGCCAACCTCAGGAGTCCTGTCAGTGCAGACTGGGTTGAGGATTTTGAGGCAGCAGCCAATCCTCTTTACAGACGGTGCACTGTCTTCCAGGAGACAGCTGGGAGAAACCTCCCAAGAAATGCTGTCCTGCCCTTAAAAGTAAAAGAAGTGCTACAAAACACGACATGCATCTCTTGCAGGTTATTTTTTCCAAATACCATTTGTGTAGTTATTCTTCTTGCTTGAGAAACAAGAAACACACTGATCTTTCCTGATCCGTCATTTGCACTGGGTTTGAGACACTTTCCCTGGGGATGGTGAACATGGCCTTACGGTCTAAACAGGGTGTTCCAACAGCTTCACCTCCGAGTGTCTCTAACTAAGGGCCATCCTCTAGTTGCATGTTGAAAACCTGTTCGCTGAATCTGCAGTGGGGCATAAAGCAGAATTTTTAAAGCATTCACTACTGACCTTTGTGTTTTCAAAAAGAAAAATTTAACCCGTATCACATTTGCAATCATCCAGAATAATATTTTAAATTAAGCTTTTGTTTGTGAAGGTTTTCAACATGTGAGGAAGTATGTTTTCTGGATTTTGATGCTAATTTGAAGTGCATAACTTTAATTTCAAATACAAACACTGGCATTGGAGAAGCTAAAGTTAGACAAAGATGACTAGAGAAACTATAAGTTTAATCTGATTATTCTCTGGCTTTCTATAGCTGTATATCACTGTTTTTTAATTGTTTTGAGGAGACAGAACAGTAATTGTGAAGGGTTTGTTTTGATTCATGAATTGACCTTCTTGTGGTGTTCTTCACCTGACTTTCTTTTCATTCCAATTCCACAATATAGTCAAGTGGAGAGAAAGGAGTCAGGAAAACAGAAATTTTGAAATTAAAAAAAAAAAAAGTAAAAAAGCCTTAGCCTAGTTCTCAAAGTTTTTCTTTTTCTTTTTTTTTTTAATTATCACCATTTCTAATTCCATACAAGTGTGTTCCAGGCAGAATGTGTGGGCTCAGATGCGTCCCTCTGCTCCAGCAGGAGGCCTACAGCTCCTCAGCTCCCCAGCAGGGGGCTGGCTGAGCTTTGGTCACAAGCTGGGCGCTGTGTGGCTCTCTGAGGCCCTCCTGCCCCACAACAAACACAGGTGTAGGAGAAAAGAAATAAAAAGAATATTTCAAATCAACTCAATGCCATACTTTTATATTGTGATCCTGGTTTATGCTTTAAAGGGGGGAATTTCCACAGGAGCACAGGCTGCAGTGGCTGGGTGGCAACACTTTTAAATATAATACAGCCTCCCTGGTGATGTCGTGGCACCCCCATGTCTGCAGATTGAGATTGAGAAGGGAATCTCTGCGTTCTTTCATGACTTCGTGTGGCTCTTTGCATTCCTGGGACTTGCCTTCTGCCTTGATAAAAGGCAAATGATGACACAAGTATGCCATAAGTAATATTTTGGTAAGAATCACCCAAAAATGTTTGCTAGCGCTTAAAACTCTTTTCTATATAACATACAATGCCCCTGAGAAGTGCCCATTCAGGTAATGAGAATTTGACCTTACAGGATATTTTAGCTTAGGAGAAATTTCTTGCCACTAATCAAGACCACGCTGCATTCATTCTGGCAGAGGCCTGGTCCTTGTGGTATGTTAGTATATAGACTTAGTACTCTTTCACCACTGGAATGGAATGATTTTGATCTCATTCTGTCTTTATCTTTGTTGTTTCTGCTTTATGAAGAAATGGAGTGGGCAGGGATTTGCATCAAATGTTCAATATAATTATTGAAAAAATTCCATGCCAATAATTTTCACTTAATCTTTTAAAATCTTTGCTTGGTGGAGTTTTTTAGTACAAATTAGTTTTTTTTAACTAAGGGATATTATGTTTCTGTCTTCCTTAGAATATGCTTGAAAATGAGGTATTGTTATCATTACAGCTGCTTCTAAAGTTGAAGTACAGCTAGGCCAAGTGACCTTAACTTCAATGAAAATATAACTTGTTAAAAAATAAAAAGCACTGAGTATGATTTCCTACACCTGCCTGCTGATTTGAAGCACCTATCCTCTTGAAGTATCCAGTGGCCAAAGATAAATGTATCCCCTGCATCTCAGACACTATGTTGTTAAACTGAGCACAAAAAACGAGGAAGGATGGTAGCAAGATCAAACTTGGTGTATAGCCACTTCCATCGTCTCTTAATAGAAGAAAGATGCTGGTTCACTTTGGCCAGGAGAGGACAGGGAGCTGACCACGTGAAGTGGGTTGTATGCAGGGGAGGCACGTGCGCTGTCCATCCCGGCAGCCTACAGACCTGGGCTGAGGACAGAGCTTAGAGCAGCCTCCTGAGTGGGATCTCACCATTCCTGATCTGCAGCAGAGAGCTCCCGGCAACAGGAGGGGAGTGGCAGAGACAAGTTACAAACTAAATCTCTTGGCTGTTCTCCAGAAACTCCTTATTTCCCCCTGGCCTATTCTACCTTCTTGTGGCCTCATTCTGTTGTATACATCTGCATCTCTTTACCTTTGTAGAAAGGGAAAAAAAATCATATGAAGAATTTCAAGATGATATTCATGCTATTAAGTAGATGTTACACAAGATTATCTCACAGAATTTCTACATAATTCCACACTTGACTGTATGTTTCCCTTCCCAATTCTGAAGCTTGCACAGATTTAGTCAATCGAAACATTTGCTCACAAGTATCAACAGATAATTTCTAGTTGTCATATTAAAATATATATTCCTACCTAATGATTCATTTAAAATTAGAAACAAAGGCTAAGAACTTATTTTAAATCATAAGGACTTGTTTGACATTTAGTCATGGTAATAATGAGTTTTTAGGAATGATACATTTACTTTAAATTTAGCCATGCCCATATTTATTCACTTTAACATTTACAGTGACCAGAATGAAAGCTAATGTAGACATGATGTTATTACAATCCTTGTGAGATTGTGACCAATGGGAGGAGCAGGATCCCTCTTTGTGGAGCCCTTCAAGGTGCACATTTGGATGACTGTGTGGTTACCTTCTCTATGTCTTTGCAGCATATCCAAATCTTGAGGTGTGCTTTAAAAATATGGCCCCTGGAAACCACAAACCACAATTGAGCCCACCAATTGTCAGTGGAGCCCATTCGAAATAAAAGATAAATATGGGAGGAGCCAAGATGGCAGCAGTGTAACAGCTTCCTTGCAACTGGGCACGGTGAGACTTGGGAGAGAAGAATTCAGGCATCTCTGGCTGACGAGATCTGCCCAGAAACATCCCTTTGGGGACACGGGGAGACAGCATGAGACTTCTGGACCCCCAGAGGAAGGCAAAAGTGGTGGAGATCTGGCAAATGGTTGCATGTGTTCGTTCGGTCTAATCCTGCCGGCAGCTGTGGCTACAGTAGCAGTGAGATTGCAAACTGGAAAGGCCTTACCTGTGAGCTTTTTGGGTTTCTTTTGGACTTGGCACTCAGTTGAGCTACCTTGGGAGAACTGGGGCAAGAGTGTGGGGGTCTGTGAGTGTTGTCTGGGGCTCCAGACTGAGCAACTGAGCCAGACAGAGCTACTAGTGTTTGTTATGGGCCGTGCAGAGCCATCATAGAAGAACTGCCCTGGAGAGCTCCACTCTAAGGGTCACAGAACAAGCACTGGGTGGGAGCGAGTAATCTAGTGACTGAGCAGCCTAAAGGTGGGGACTGAGACGCCTTGCAGCCTTAGCCTTCAGGGGCATTGGGTGAGACCGGCTTTGGCACGCTGGGTAAGTGGATAGCCATTTAAGGAGTGATCCCAGCAACAAGTGCTTTCCTGGGAAAGATTCTGTTTAGCCCAAGTTAGCAATTTAAAGTGACTTCTCAACAGGCTGAGGAGGATTTAAGCTCTCCACCCTGCGGGGTTTGAGAAATACTTAGAGGCCTCCAGTCTCCATTTTGTTCAGCCATATCAACATTGTGATTAACATATCATACCCCAGAAGATCACCTCTTGCCCAGACAATATCAGCAAGATATATATACTGCTTTGTTTCTTGGTTTTGTTTTGTTTTGTGGG
>CAUYON010004622.1:0-22911 GCA_963573935.1 Arctocebus calabarensis | reverse complement strand
CTGTGGCATCACAGCTCACAGCAACCTCCAATTCCTGAGCTCAAGCGAGTCTCCTGCCTCTGCCTCCCAAGTAGCTGGGACTACAGGCGCCCGCCACAACGCCCGGCCATTTTTTGGTTGCAGCCGTCATTGTTGTTTGGCGGGCCTGGGCTGGATTTGAACCCACCAGCTCAGGTGTACGTGACTGGCGCCTTAGCCCGCTGAGCCACAGGCGCCAAGCCTGATCATTACTTTTTAATGCTTTATTACATAACATGGGATAGAAACAACTATTTATAAAGATGTCATTTTCTTAAGGCCATATTTGCTTACCTACCATGTGTGAATATGCCAGTAATGAGTTTTCACGGTTTTACAGCCTCTTTTTTACTAATTTCTGAGATTCCTTTTGCCAACCATCCTTGTTCATCTAGTAGTATCTCAACTACAGTCCACTTTGCCTCTATCACATAATTGGTGTGATTATGTAATAATTGGTATTATTATTTATTATAATAGTTCTGTCTTTTTGGTCCGTTTCAGTGTGAGCTGTTACTTTGTTTTGGCTTTGTAACAGCAATATCCAGCAGTGCTTTTCACCTTATGCATTGACACAGGTGTCAGGCTCAATGTCAGATCACTTCCAGACCTCAGGTTTATTCAAGCAATGGAGCCTGCATGTCCTTAGCAGAAAACAGAGAGATACTCTTTCAAAGTTCCCTGCTATAAAAATTAGTCCTGTTTCTCTCACTCAGTGTTGGTTATAACCCTTTACTAAGTAGAGAATCAACAGAACACATTTTAGAAGCTTCCTGAAGGGGAACGGTTAATTGTCTTTCCTTGACTCTTCAGTCAATTTGCAAAATTCTTAGAAATAGGGGAAATTATCATTTTGCTGACTACCAGAATATGTTTAGTTTAATATGACATGACTTAAAACTGTACAAAGTTGTAAAGCATTTATTAGTGTTAATTTGTCAGATCATGAATTTGAGAATACATAGATCTCCTGCATTTTCTCCATATTCTGTACAAAATGGCTATAACTGGGAACTCTCCTTTCTCTCTTATTTTTTCCTTTTACCTCTTATTTTTTCTCAAGGCAAAGTGGTATAGGGTTAAGGATAGACAGGTTAATAGAACAGAAGAGAGTCCAGAAATATACCCACAAACCAGAACAAAATATTTCAAAGTAAATAATTTCAGCTGTGTGAGCTGCAAGTAGTCCAAAGAAAACAGTTTGTTCTTAAGGCTAAGCTAATGGGAAAAATTAGGACAGAGAGGTATCTTAAGTTCAAATGGAACCATTTTTTTAAATTTTGGTAGCTGGTTTGTTTTTCTTCTTTTTAAAATAATGACTTAAGGCTCGGCGCCTGTGGCTCAACGGGCTAAGGTGCCAGCCACATACACCTGAGCTGCCGGATTCGAATCCAGCCTGGGCCCGCCAAACAACAATGGTGGCTGCAACCAAAAAATGGCCAAGCATTGTGGCGGGTTCCTGTAGTCACAGCTACTTGGGAGGTGGAGGCAGGAGACTCGCTTGAGCCCAGGAGTTGGAGGTTGCTTTGAGCTGTGATGCCACAGCACTCTATCCAGGGTGACAGCTTGAGGCTCTGTCTCAAAAAAATAAATAAATAAAAATAAAATAAATAAAATAATGACTTAAGATTTTGTATGCCACAGAACAGGCAAAAGAGCTAAATATTGATGTAATTGGTGTCAGTTTACACGTAGGAAGTGGCTGTACTGATCCTGAGACCTTCATGCAGGCAATCTCTGATGCCTGCTATGTCTTTGACAAGGGAGCTGAGGTTGGTTTCAGCATGTACCTGCTTGATATTGGTGGTGTCTTTCCTGAATCTGAGGATGTGAAGCTTAAATTTGAAGAGATTGCTGGTGTAATCAACCCAGCATTGGATAAGTACTTTCTATCAGACTCTGGAATGAGAATGATAGCTGAGGCAGGCAGATAGTATGTTGTTGCATCAGCCTTCATACTTACAGTTCATATCATTGCCAAAAAAATTGTATTAAAGGAACAGATAGGCTCTGATGATGAAGATGAGTCCAGTGAACAAACCTTTATATATTACATCAGTGATGGAGTATTGGAATCGTTTAATTGCATCCTTTATGATTATGCTCATGTAAAGCCTCTTTTGCAAAAGAGACCTAAACCAGATGAGAAGTATTATTCATCCAGCATATGGGGACCAATATGAGATGGCCTTGACTAGATAGTTGAGCGCAATGACCTGCCAGAAGTGCATGTGGACAACTGGATGCTCTTTGAAAATATGGGTGCTTACACTGTAGCTGCTGCTTCTACTTTCAATGGATTCCAGAGGCCAACAATCTACTATGTGATGTCAGGACTGATGTGGCAACTCGTGCAGCAAATCCAGAACCCCAACTACCTACCCGAAGTAGAAGAGCAGGATGTTGACACTCTGCCTGTGTCTTGTGCTTGGGAAAGTGGAATGAAACGTCACCCAGCAACTAGTGCTTCAGCTAGTATTAATGTGTAAATATCACTCTGTAGCTGTTAACTGTGAGTTAAGCTTGAATTAAGGGATTTTGGGGGGACCATTTAACTTAATTATTGCTAGTTTTGAAATGTCTTTGTAAGAGTAGGTTGGCACAGATGCAGCAATATGTAAGATTAGGAGATGGGGTCACACTGTGTTCCTATGGAAACTATTTGAATATTTGTTTTATAAGGATTTTTATTCACATTTTAGACATGCTATGAAAGAGCACCCCTCCGCTGCTCAGTAAGCATTTGTAGCTTGTACAGTGGCAGAATGGGCCAAAAGCTTAGTATTGTGACTTGTTTTAAGAGTAAAGTATCTTGAAATAAAAAAAAGAAAAGAAAATGTGGATACAATTTAACAAATGGAACTGGCTGAACTGCAGAATTGTGACTCTCTGAAAGATGCATTCACGTCAAGCAGCCTTCCCAATTTCTATGCATCTCTCCCCTCTAAGACATATCCTAATCTCAGGAACCTTGCACTCAAAATGGCAACCATCTTTGGCAGCACTTATGTCTGTGAACAGATATTTTCCAGAATGAAACATCTGAAATCTCCAACCAAATCTAGACTAAATGATGCACACTTGAATCACTTGTTATGACTAGCAATGACAAATATGGAACCGGACATTGACCTTCACATTAGCCAAAAGGCCCATAGTTCCCATTGAAATACTGATAAGTTTGTTTATTTAACTTTATTTGTTCTTCATTTTAAATATTGTATTTGTTCCTGTTTTGTTTTATTACTTCAAAATAAGATATGTGCAGTGTGCACAGGAATTTGTTCATAGTTTTTTTTTTTTAAACTATAGTCCATTCCACCAATGGTCTGAGGGACAGTGAGCTGGCCTCCTGTTTAAAAACTTTGAGGACCCCTGGTTTAGAAAAAAAACAGGGGACCCCCTTTTCAAAAAACCAACTTTTTGATTTATTGATCTGTTGTATAATTCTTTTGTTTTTTATTTCATTTAATTCTGCTCTCATTTTGGTTATTTCTTTTCTTCTGCTGGGTTTGGGGTTGGAATATTTTTCCTTCTCCAGTTGCTTGAGATGTCCCATTAAGTTGATAGCTTCCTCTCTTTTCATTTTCTTTTTTTTCTTTTTTTAATTTTTTTTTATATACATGTATTTTATTATTCTTCATTACATTATTTCCCCCCCTCACCCCCCAGTGGTAAGACAGAATTTATCCACAGAAAAGAATACAGAAAACACTAAAGCTCCTGGTAGAGGGAGAGAACTCAAATGGGGAGAGAGAAGCTCTCTCTGTTTCTCTCCCAGTCTTTCTCCGTCTCCTCCCTTAGGCCTTTAGTCTCTGGGTATATATAGGTGCATGGGTTCCTTGGCCAGGAAACGAATGAACACAGTCCCTTCCACCGGGGGCAAGGTGAATGAATGTACCAATGAATGGATACAGTCCATTCATGGAAATGAGGCCTAGGAAATTCACAAGAAATTGGCCTAGGCATAGGAAATGGGGGTTCCACATTTAGTCCTAAGTGTAAAGTGAAGGAGACATCAAGGCACAGGTGTCTCCTTGACAGTTGTCCAGCCTTTTTGGCTATTGGAGCCTCTGGTAGGGGTTGGGGGTCCCCCTCCTTGCCTGTCATCCAGCCCGCTGGCTCTTCAGTTGGCTGCCACAGCACTGACACCACCAAGGAGGAGGCGGCAGTTCCGCCAGCTCCACTGAGCTGCCTAGGGAGCCAAATGTCCTGCATCAATTCTCCCTCTCCCAGTAGAAACTCTAACTGCTGTTAGGGAGAAGGGGTGAAGACTCGATCTAACTGCTTCCTGCTGAATCGGGCGATGATAGAAGGGGGCAATTAGGGTTTCTCCGGAGGGAGAGTGATACAGGGGTTCATGGACGGGAACCATCTTTATTGCAGCCGCCACATATTTTCATCTGCCTTTTTATTTATATTCCCTACATAGAGGTCTGTAATCTACAAAGAATAAGATCTGTGTTTCCCTTGTACTTTGCTAACCAAATTTACAAAATGCTCTTAGCTATTCCCTGCTCAGGAATTTGGCCACAGTGGGTACTCCAGAAAAGGTTCTCTATCAACACATGCAATTTCTTCAGGGGATCTTTTTATGTTCTACTTCTTAACTCTACTGGATCCCCTCAGTTCTGATCCTTTTAATCAACTTCTTAATCTGTCACTTTGCCCTGGATGTTGTAGATTTTTCTTTGCTTCTCTTCTTCCTCATCAAATTCTAACTCTTTGCCCTAGGTCCCACTGATCATCTCTGCTCCTACAGCAGTACCAACAACACCAGCCCCAAATGTCACAATCACATATTCTCTCCATCTATGAGGTATGCAACCAATATGTTACGACATGCTGCAGCAGCACAACTTCATCCTGGGGCCCTTTGAGAAACTTATTAACTAGTCAATACGTGCATAGATCTTAATTTCTGAGAATATTTTAGTAGAAAATGAATGTGTTAATCTTCAAAATACCTTTGCAACTCTGTCATACACCTCCATTGCCATAATCCACTTACAGAGACCCTCAGCTGCAGAAGAAGCTTTTGCAACCTTAGGGGGGTCAAATTCAGGGTTCGTTAAATATTCACCACGAATCTTCTGCATAACAGACACCTATACAATAAAGATTTAGATTTTAAAATTTCAACATAGATCACATGATCATAAGATGAAACTATATATAAAAAAATCAATTGTAGAAAAAAGGTATGCTGTCTTTAAGAAGTATTTGGCACAATTTAAAAATAAATGTAATTGTTGACAAAACACAAGTCATATTTGTGAGCAAAATATACGAATTTATTATAATTATTGAGGGAAGATTTTGTTTGTTTTAAAATTGTTTTGGAAGCGATGTTGCCCAGGCTGGTCTTGAATTCCTAGCCTCAAGAAATTCTCTGGCATTGGCTTCCCAAAGTACTGGGATTACAGGTGTGAGCCACCATACCTGGCCTGAGGCAGCTGTTTCTTTCAAAAAATATTAAAAGACTTTTCCCTTGAGAACACTGAGAACAAGGGAAAAGAACAATTAAACAATTATTTGTCTTTTTAAATATAATTTCTAAATTTAAAAAATTTGGTTTTGTATCTTTATTGTAAATTAGCTGAATTCAAGGTCCATAAATATTAATAATACAAATTTGAATGGAAAAGAATGTATTATATATTTTTAACTATACATGTGTATCAGATTTCTTAGTACAAAAAAACTACTTATCGCAAGAAGACATTTGGAGAAGCCTTTCAAGTCAATAATCTACTAAAACCAGGGTTTTATTAAATACCTCTCTCTCTCTCTCTCTCTCTCTCTTCCCCCACCCCTGAGACAGGGTCTCAATCCACTGAGTAGGTTAGAGCAGCAGCATGATTATAGCTCACTGCAACCTCAAATTCCTGTGCTCAAACTCCTCCCCCTGTCTCAGCCTCCTGAGTGGCAGTGACTACAGGTACATACCACCATGCTTAGCAAAATTTAAAAAAATATTTTGTCGAGAAAAGTTCTCACTATGTTACTCAGTCTGGTCTTGGACTCTTGGACTCAAGTAATCCTTCCGCCTTAGCCTCCCAAAGTGCTGGGATTATAGGTATGAGCCACTCCCATCCCCTTAAATAACTTTCTAATTATCTGAGAGAGGTAAGATTTTATTTACCATAGAATTCAAAATATAACCATTAATAAAGGTAATATCTCTTTATTAATCATCTTAAACCTAAAAATAGATTATTTCTTTATGTTTATAAAACACTACATTATGTTAAAGATCTTATATATCTTAGCAAAGTACATTTATAGAAAAAAATCCAGTGGAACTCACAGGAATGTTGTCCTTGTCATATTCTCTCAAATCTCTTAAGAAATTCATATCTCCCAGAAGTTTCTTGCTAGGTCCCCAGTAATCTAATATCTATAAATAAAATATATGAAAATTTATTAATGAAAAATTAAAGATGTTTGATGTAAACATTTTCTTCTTGAAGTTTAAGATACATTATCCAGAGAAAATGTTCATATACTTTCAAAATATCAACTTACATCTCCTACGAAATGAAGACTCCTCTCCCTAAGAACATGGTAAATATAGAAAGTATTTTAAATATGCACATGAACTTATAGTTTGGATTTGTTATATTAAGAATTAAACATTGCAATGAAAATTATATGATTATTTCTTTCGAAAATTTAAGCAAATTTCATAAATACCAAAACAATTTCAAATAAGAAAATAAATTTTTATTACTTCAAGTTTTATCCTTCTTATTCTTTGATACTTTCAACTAAGAAACATTTTTCTTAAAGCCAACTTCTTTATCTACCTAGGCTCTCCAAGTGAAATACAAAGAAGAGAAATGAGAAAGCCAAAGATAACATGTTGCTCTGCCAGTTACAGAAAAAAGCATATGCTACTCACGCAGGTAAAAGATGCTGAAAAGCATCTACCTGAACATTCTTTTTCTTACTTCCAGAAATTTGACAGGTGTTTGTGTGTGGTAAATAAGAATAACTTGATAAGAAAAGAGTCTACTTATTTTCTTTATTATCTCAATGAAGGATAGAATGGCCAAAACCCCCAAATTAATTCTTCAATTCAGGAATTCAAACCTAGGCATTGTAAAAACCTGAAAAGACAATAAGTCTGTAAATTTAGGTTAGGATAGATACTATGCCTTCCTTTTTAAAGGATACAAAATAATAATTGTAATAACGGCTAACACTTATTGTGAGCTTTGTACATAAGTATTATCCTATCCTCACATTAATCTTGGAACCACATATTTCTGACACTAAACTGCCTTAGCTTTACCCTAAAATACATATAGATAGTGTTTTCCATAGTTTATTTTTACCCTAAAATACATAAAGTGTTTTCCACAGTTTATTTTGAAACCATTCAATCTAGAAAACAGATTTTCTTCCCTGGATTGGATACTGTTGATACCTACTATAATAGTTGTTGCTGGACAAATTCTATACATTCATGAATATAACTTAAATCTATGTCCAGTTATTACCTTGCCTCCAGTCCCTGAAGGATCTGAAATTTTTTCTGGTTTTATATCTTTCATGACACAAATAGCAGCCATAACTAGTTTAACACCTGATGGAGGATTCTTCATTGATTTCACAATTGTAATGTCTGCTGGCTAAATAAAAACAAAAAAACCCCAAATAGGACATTGTCATAAAAGCATTCCTTTTTATTTGAATTGTTTTTAACTTTGCATACTTAAAGAAGAATTAGCAAAACAGCATTTAGCATAGATTAAGACTAATGGTTTCCAACTGTTTGGGGAGCACAGTGATAAGATATTTAAATTAATGTTCTAGGTTTCCTAGATGAAGTGCTTCTTAAAAACAAGTCTTTGCCAAACTAAGTGGCTACTGTATGATAAACCTCTAAGGAGAGAATGAAGAAAGGTCATAAGATAGCATGTGACTTTTAAATGTATCAGAGAACATACAGAAAGAAGATAATAAGCTCAGGGTTTTAAATTTCTGGTTCACAGCGCAGCAAGAATACTAGGAAGTTTCTGTACATGCCCTAAAATAATCTTTTATCTTATAACTACAAGGACAATGTAACTGAAAATGAGATAGAGAGTTTGCTCCTGTGAGATGCTGAATTACCCAAGGTTGAGATGTTGATTTGAAAGTTAAGATATTGATTTGGGGCTCGGTGCCTGTGGCTCAACCGGCTAAGGCGCCAGCCACGTACACCTGAGCTGGCGGGTTCGAATCCATTCCGGGCCGCCAAACAACAATGACGGCTGCAACCAAAAAAACAGCCGGGTGTTGTGGCGGGTGCCTGAAGTCCCAGCTACTTGGGAGGCAGAGGCAGGAGACTCGCTTGAGCCCAGGAATTGGAGGCTGCTGTGAGCTGTGATGCCACATTACTCTATCCAGGGTGATAGCTTGAGGCTCTGTCTCAAAAAAAAAAAAAAGATATTGATTTGGAAAGAAGGCAAAGAATAGAATCTGAGTATCCTGAGCCACCAACTACACTATTGGAAATAATCTTTAAGTTTTTCTGTGGATGTATGTCCAAGAGGCTGCAGAAGTATAGATCCACACTCTGTTTAACATACACCTCCTGGTCCATGTACAGAACCTCTTTGGCCTCTTGGAGTTTGTTCATCCTATTCCCACTGGAATATCCAAAATGAGAATGAATATAATATATAAAAGTAAAAAAATAAAAATTACAATATATCAAAAATTATTAAGAAGTTAAGTTTCATTTGACTGAACAAAAATAATATAATACCACTCACTGAAATAGAACCATGCCTAATTAACCAAGTACCCATGCATGGTTTCCCTTTGTTGATGAAATACAGGCAGCTAATTCAAACACTTGCCTTAAGCGTATCCAGTGCAGACAGAGCTGCTTCCAAGGCTGGAATTGCCTCAGCTAGGTCACTTTCACACTCATTTTTCAGAGCTTGGGCTTCATCAGCCTTCACACTGGCAAACACTTCATCAAATTTCACATACTTTCTTTTTGCTTCCACTTGGGCAGATTCTATCTCAATAACCTGAAAAAAAAGAAAAAAATAGAGACAATTTCTCAAACATCCTATTATTTTCTCAATTTGGAGATAAAAGAATATTTGAAAACTATGGAATCCAATATATCATTTTGAAAGATAGAGGGGTCTAAAACAAAATGAGGAGAAATGCAAATACATGTGACCTAATTTGGAAATAAGCTTAACACCTTCCTTCATAACCAATAGAACTCATAAGAGACCCAAAGAAGAAAAAAAAGAGAAAAAAACAAACAAAAAAAGAGACCTAAAGAGATAGTAGTCAATATAAAAGGGTAGCCTCTAAACTGTAGTGGCAAAAATTAAGGCTTATTTTAAAAGCCAGTTTTATATATTTCAATTGTCCCTTGACATTAATAAAAAGTATTCACGATACTTTACCTGCATCATACGTGCATTTTCAATTTTAGCCGCCTCCAATTTGGGCTGTAATTGAACAAGCTCCAATTGCATTTCACCAACCTAAAAAAATAGTTTGTCATTAAGTTTTTACTGCTATAATTAATATAGAAACCAAACACATAAAATAGAAATTTAAATGTATCATGAAGTACTGGGGCAGAAACATCTTAACTTTCTCTTCTATTTCTTTGCATAATAAACAAAATCATGAGAGTGTGGCCAAATTTTCTTCACAAGACTTCAACTTCCTTGAGTATATGAAGGGGGCAGTGGGAAAATGCAGTTGCCATGAAGAAATGCCAATAGAAAGGAAGGCAGTAGCTTGGTATTCCTATTATACTATGTTTATGGTATACAATGCAAAGATGAGCCAACCAAATCTCTATTTCTTATCTTGAACTAGCGCTAATAAGTATCACTAGCATTTGACTCATTGAAAAAACCTCAAATCTTATATTTAGCCAGCTATCATAATCAGTGCTATAATCTTCAAGTGCTAAAAAATTAATTAAAAATAAAACAGCATGTTTTGGGGTTTATGTGGTCTGGGAAAGTTACTGAATTTCTCTAAAACCTACTGTAATCATCTGTAAAATGAGGATCATGAAAGGGTCTACCTCATGGAGTTGCTATAAGGCATAACTAAAGAAAAATACGTGGGAAGTACACTCATGGAGCCTGCATATACCATACATATTATCAACATACTGTAGCTTGTTATTATTTCTTATATTTCCTAGTATATAATGCCATTTTGAGTAGCTCATCCAGTTCACCTGAGACTCAGCAAAAGCTAATTTGTCAAGCCCATTGACATATCGTTGCTTTGCTTCCATAACAGCTTGTCGCTTCTTAGTCAAAAGCTGTCGAAATGAGCCAATAAGTTCAAGATAAGAAGTAGCAGTAACATAGTTGTGTCGTCCTAACTCCTGCAAGAATCTAAAATAGAAACAGATAACATATCTCACTCTAAGTAATATACTCCACAAAGAATTAAATTTAACATACCACTAACAAAATAATTAAGAATAAAGGTTAAATTTTACACAGAAGCTGCTGAATACTTGAATGTTACAAGACTAGAATTCTATACATAACCACATCCTAATTTCTTGTCTAAAATAAAAATAGCAATGATATATTTAAAAAGCACAATTCAACAAAGATGTCTATAAAAGGTGAACTACAACAAGATAGATAATAGGCTTTTTTACATGTTTCATAATCCAAGAGGATCTACCTTTTAAGGGACCTAAGATATTGTCTAAGCTAGTTAAGTCTAGTAGGAAAAGAGATTGCAGATAAGATAATAAACCTCACTCCTTGCATAAGTAAACTGCATGTTGGCTAACTAGGATATGGCCAGAATACAAGACTATTAAACATACACATGGAAACAAGGGAAATGATGATGTTTTTTCATGGTAAATAAAAAAACAACACTGCCTGGTGACACTGCTTAAGCCAATCATGCTGGCAAGCTGTATGACTTTGGATAGATAGTCAATATACCATGAGCATTTAAACTTATCCATCTTTGAAATGAGGATCTCAGAGATGAACAGAGGTAAAACAGATACTTTGGAGGTGTCTAAAAGTCACTAACCACGTTCCATTCTATGAGAACTTCTATTCAGTGACTCAATAGGTCTGACAAATTCATGAACTTGCCTCCATGCACTTACATTGGCAGCACTGTAAAAATAGCTTGATAAGGCTTCATAATATTGCTGTGTCAGCGTCTCACAGCTGTGTTGGTATTAGCTTGTGACAGTGTCTTGCTGAGTGGCATTCATTATTGCTGCATATTTTTGTGTGCCCCTCATAAGGATGTCAGTATTTGAATAAGAGCAAAAAAAAAATAAACAATAAATTTCTTGTTAAACTTGGCAAGAGTGGAAGTGAAATCAGGGACATGTTAGTCCAAGTTGATGGGGATAATGCCATGAAGAAAACAGAAGTGTACAAATGGATTGAACGTTTTACAAGAGAGGGAGAGCATAACTGATAAAGAGCGGTAAGGGTGAACAGTAACAAGCAGGACTGACAAAAACACTGCAAAAATATGTTGAATTGTGCATCAAAATTGTCAACTGACTATGAGAAGCATAGCAGCCCAAGTAAACATTGATAGAAAAACAGGAAAATCTTAACTGAAAATCCTGGCATGAGAAATATGTGGCTCTTGCATCATGACAATGCACCAGCTCACACAGCACTGTCTGTGAGGGAGTTTTTAGCCAGTAAACAAATCCATGCATTGGAACACCCTCACTACTCACTTGATCTGGCCCCTAGTGACTTTTTTCTTTACCCAAAGATAAAGGAAATATTGAGTAGAAGATATTTTGATGACATTCAGGACATCAAGGGTGATATGACAACATCTCTGATGGCCATTCTAGAAAAAGAGTTCCAAAATTGCTTTGAAGGATAGACAAGGTGCTGGCATCAGTGCATAGCTTCCCAAGGTGAGTACTTCAAAGGTGACTGAGCTGATTGATATCCAGCAATGAGGTATGTAGCACTTTTTCCTAGGATGAGTTTGTAAACTTAATTGTCAGAACTCATATGAAACTTGGCACCCTAACCATACCTGTTCAAACAAGGGTTGGACACTTGACACAAATGAGGTAATCACATTTTGGAATAAATGTGGAATCAGGAGGTAGAAACAGCCAATTAATTACTACCTACAGTGACTGCAAGAAGCCAGCTTGAGAACTAAGGGGCAGCCAGTCTTCTCTAAATGCACTGGGAAATAAAAAAAAATACATTCTACAAAGGGAAAGAAGAAAATGCATACCTAAGCAGAAGCAGAGATGAGAAACAGAAAAAGCTTTTCTGTGTTTCCAATGGCTCACTACAGCCACTTGACAGATTCAGCCATATTCTTTCCCTTAAGGTTTGTGAGACACCTTTGTGTCTTTATAATGAATCCCCCCTTTTGTTAAAGCTAGATCAAGTAGCTTTCTATTTCTTGCAGACTGAAGGCCTTAACTAATTAAATGATCAGAAAGGTTTAGAAGACATAGAACTCATTAAAAATTTGGACTTTCATAAAAAGAGATGCTTTAAAATTCAAGGCAACATTGTCATTTTTAAATGTATTAATATTAACCTTTCTGAAAGATCCATAATAGAGGTGTGAAAGTGTTTACAGACTGGAACTATTTCTCGTCGTTCAACCTCAGTAAGCTCCAATGTTTCTAAGAATTTCACAGCTACAAGTTCAAGAGCATCTTCAGGCCATGGCTAAAAATAAAAAAAAGAAAAACTTAAAATTTAAGCTGACTGGACTGGTCTCACTCCAGCTACATAAGTTAATGTATAATAATAAGTAAGTTACATGACTTCCTATGGGAGAAAAACTGGGGCTTGAGAAAAATTAAACCCTAACAGAGAAAATAAAATTAGGGGAACTGAGGACACAATATTTATTAGGTCTTTCATAGATATACCATGATCACTTAGATTTATTTGTCTTTGAAATGGGGATATCAGAGATAAACAGAGGTAAAACAGATACTTTGGAAGTATCTATGTCTCACCAGCTTAATTAATATTTTTATACATTGGGCCTAATAAATATTTTTATACATTAACATTAAAAATAAGTATAATATGATAATATAAAAAAGGCCAATAATATTTTACCCATCAAAGATGTATTACAGTGCTTTCCTAACTCTTCCATCTGGATGTCTGGTAGGCATCCCAAATTTAACATGACTGTGTCATAATCTGCCAGTTGCCCACCATTTGTTAGCCCTTTCTTCATAAGGTCTCTAATTTTATTCCAGACAGCAATATACCCAGCTAAAAGGGTATACTTCTTAGACTCCCTGTAATTTAGAATGGCTAATGACATCTAAGCAGTTATTGGGTGGGGACTTCAGGGAAGGCTCTTTAGAGGGTTACATAGAGCTGGTAGGTATCCTTTTTATCCAACTGTCAATCTATTACTTCCTGCTTGGAACACAGTTGTGAACACGAGCATGCCAGTAGCCACCTTAGAACATAAGTTGACATCAAGGATGGAAACTGCATGCTAAGGATAGTAAAGCAGAAAGAACTTGGGATCCTGATAACTTTGTTAAGCCACAAAAGCTCCATTCTACTTATCTTCAGATTTTTTCCATATGAGAGGAAACAAATTCTATAGGTTTAATTTGGGTTTCTATTACAGCAGACCATCACAATTTCTGTTATAACAGCTAAAGCTGAACGTTTGATGTTCTTCCCCCACAAATTTGCTTCTTATCTACTCTTTTCCATCTCAATGAAATTGTTCCTCTACTTTTCCTGGAATATGCCAAGCACGTTCATAACTCTGGGCCTTTGGACTTGGTGTTCCCTCTGACTAGAGCCCTGTTCTCTCAGACTTCCAGATAGGCCATTCCTTCATATTGCTGCTCAAATGCCAACTTATCTGGAAAGTTTTCCCACAGCCCTCTTTCTCAAACAGCATTCCTTCTCTTATTACTTTGTCCCTCATACCGCATTTTCTTCTCAGCACTTACCAATATGTGACATATTATATACTCATTTGTTTACTGTAAAACTTCCTCCTACCCCTCAACTAAAATATTAAATCTGGCCAGGCATACTGGCCCATGCCTGCAATTCTAGCACTCTGGGAGGCTGAGGCAGGTGGATTGCTTGAGCTCAGGAGTTTGAGACCCACCTGAACTAGAGCAAGACCCCATCTCTAAAAATAGTATTGGTATTGTGGTTAGTGCTTGTAGTCTCAGCTACTAAAGGGGCTAAGGCAAGAGGATTGCCTTGAGCCCAAGAGTTAGAGGTTGCTGTGAGCTATTACACCACAGCACTCCACCCAGGGTGACAAAGTGAGACCCTGACTAAAATTTAAAAAATAAAACAAAATGTTAAATCTGTGAAAGCAAGAACTTTTCTCACTACTCTATTTTGAATGACCAAATAGTACTTCCCTACACATATTTGAAATATTTACTTAATGAAATAATTTATGTTAAATGAGTAATCTTTATTTGCTCATTAGAGTATTTTCTCAGTTTTTCTTTCATTTATTTTCAACAAGATGCTTGTAATTTTTTCCATTGTATCACTGTAGACAATACACATTTAATACCAACATTTTATTGTCTAGCCCTCCATTCTAATAAATGTCAGACTTTTTTTTTTTTTTGAGACAGAGCCTCAAGCTGTCACCCTGGATAGAGTGCAGTGGCATCACAGCTCACAGCAACCTCCAATTACTGGGCTCAAACGAGTCTCCTGCCTCTGCCTCCCAAGTAGCTGGAACTACAGGCACCTGCCACAATGCCTGGCCATTTTTTGGTTGCAGCCATCATTGTTGTTTGGAGGGCCTGGGCAGGATTTGAACCCGCCAGCTCAGGTGTATGTGGCTGGTGCCTTAGCTGCTTGAGCCACAGGCGCCGAGCCGAATGTCAGACTTTTTTGATCAAATGCCCCATTAGTAAAAAAAAAAAAAAAAAAAAAATTGGTTTCAAGTACATACTGCTAATGTATGTACTAAAATATCACAGAGGCTTATCTTTGTGTTCTGGGTGTTTCATTTTTAGTGATGCTGCTAATTATACAGCTTAATATCATCTGTAGAAGTTAGAATATTTATGGCTAAAGTGACATAAAACTACTCTTACTGCATTTTCCAAAAAAGAGGGATGTATAATCTTATATAAAAGGACTTCTATGGCTCAACGCCTGTGGCTCAAGCAGCTAAGGCGCCAGCCACATAAACCTGGGCTGGCAGGTTTGAATCCAGCCCAGGCCCACCAAACCACAATGACAGCTGCAACCAAAAAAAAAAGTAGCCGGGAATTGTGGTGGGTGTCTGTAGTCCCAGCTACTTGGGAGGTGGAGGCAAGAGACTCGCTTGAGCCCAGAGAGTTGGAGGTTGCTGTGTGCCGTGATGCCATAGCACTCTACTGAGGGCAACAGCTTGAGGCTCTGTCTCAAAAAAAAAAAAGACTTCTAGAATAGTAGGGTATTTCTAGGATGCTTAATTTAGAAGCTTAAATATGTCATCCAGGATCCAGGCTCTTTCCACTTTTTGGTCCACCATTCTCAGTGCACTTTACTTCATCCTTGGGCTTGTCACATCATGGGGACAAGATGACCTATAGCTATGAGCATCATGCCCTCAAGCAACAAGGTTGAGAGACAGTAAAGGCCCTTTCCCTACCATATAACTCTTTTCATAGTAGGTAAAAACCTTTTCTTCAAAGCTCTCCAGTTATACCAAACTATTTGCATTTGCCCGAATGAGCCACTCTCTTCAACCTTCTATCTTTGCACATACTATTCTCTTGTGATCATTAATTTTATCTGTCAACTTGACTGGGCCATGAAATGCCCAGATATTTGGTTAAACATTATTCTGGATAATTCCATGAAGACATTTTTGTATAAGTTTAAAGAGTTAAATTGATAGCTTGAGTAAACCAGATTGTCTTTGCTAATGTCAGTGGGCTTCATGCAATCAGTTGAAGGCCTCAATAGAACAAAAAATGTTGATCCTCCTTCTCAAATAAGGGAAAATTTCTCTTGTCTGATTGCTTTCAAACTGGAATATTGTTTTTTTTCCTGCCTTCAGACTTGAGCCGAATAGGTTCTTCCTAGGTCTGGAGCCTTCAGACTGGAACTCCATCATTGATTTATCCTGGGTAGCCAGCTGCCAATGCAGATTTTGGGACTCATCAGGTTCCATAATTATGCAGTTCCTCATAATAAGTTTCTTGCAATAAATTAATTAATTCTTCTAATAAATTTCTTTATATTTAAATCTCCTAGTGGTTCCTAATCTCTTTATGTATCTAATTAAATCATTATACCTCAAAAATTCACTGTCTTCATATGTGTGCCTTTTACACTACTGATTGCCTTTTCTGTCTTTCCAGTCCAGAATGTAAGCTCCCTATGGGGATCATGTAGTCTTCTCAGTCCCTGGTACTGAGGATTATGCCTGTCGCTATAGTAAGTGATCAATAAACACTTGCTCAATGTATATAAATGGAGTTTAAATATTAATCCAGTAAAATTTCAAAAGAGTTAGTTGCCCACCCCGCTCAAAAACTACAAACCTGAAACCAGTCAATGGTACAGCAATTGATGAGGGATGGAAACTGTCTCAAGCGATTTCGAAAGGCATCTCCAATGGGGCTAAAGGCCACTACAACATGAAGATTATCTTTACAGCGATTCACAAAGAAAGCAAACAGGGCTAAGGGACTGAGTTCACCATGTTTATTGCCAGCCTGAGCTACTGGGCGGACACCCTAGGGAATATCAGAAAATATTAATAAAAACCATGTAAATAAAAATAGATGAGCTGATAATGATATTAGTTGATATTACAATACAAAGAAGTTTTATTACTCCCTATAAATATCTTTTAAATTTTGTTTTTATAACAACAGAAAGGCTTTGACATAGTTCATATTTAGAAAACCTCTTCCAACTCCATAATTCTATAATTTAAACAAATATGTGCTCCAAATTTACCCTACAAAGATAATCACAAAAGTTCTTCAAGATATGTGTGCAGGACTATATTTTCACCTTATTTTTATGAGGAAAAAAATAGAAGCAACTAAAGTGCCCATCAGTAAAGAACTGCTTAAAAATGTAAAACATTCATCTATTACCATTTTGTGTAACTGTTAAAAATAATTTATGTATGTGGTATGGGCAGATCAGCAAAATAAAATACATGAAAACCAAACAAGTTGTGTAATAGTATGTAGAATATGATCCTCTTTGTTAAATTAAAAAAATAGATGTATATGAAACATGCAAATATAAAAAAGAAATACTGAATCAATGGAAAAGTTTAGTATCAATGGCAAGGTGATGGAGAGAAAAGATAGATAATCACTAAAGCAAGTCGGAAAGTCTAGCAAAGCTTAGGAAATCTCATTCCCTAAAGGTAACACCTATTCCTTTGATGGCAGTAGAGGATTTATTTTTCCTATGAAACACCATCAATCAGCAGTGTTGGCCACATCTCTGTCACATCCCAGATTAAAGCTAAGTACTTATTGAGTTTTTGTTCTTTTTATCTTCCCCACTACAGACCATAAACTGGTACCACACCATTTATTGGGGATTTTCTAAGTGCATGACACCACATAATTGCTTTATTTTGTTTGATTCTCAGACCTCATAATAATCTTATGTAGGAAGAACAATTATCTGTGCTCCCATTCCACAGAACAAAAAAGTAGAGTCCCTGAAGTACCAGGGTGAGTGCATTTCACTCCTGATGCTATCACTAGAGGTTGAGAATTATAAGAGTATTGTTATTTTGTGGGAAAGTAGTTATGGTGATGAGAAAGGGGGAATTATTAGCAGAGATCCTGCATGGAAAGGTCTCAGAAAAGAGTCTCAGAAAATGGTCTCAGAAGTATGAGACAGCTGACAGTAGTGAGCATTTCAAAAATGTATTTTTTAAATTAAATCACAAAGCCTGACTTTCAGATATGTCAGAACTATTAGACAAGCAGTTTTAAGACTTGAAAAACTTACTAACCAGTGGTAAGACTAATCAAGTAGCATTATAGTCTTGTCTTTTTATATCAACATAAACTTAAGAGATGATTTTCAAATCTCTAAACCCTCACAAAACATGATAAATAACATGAAATGGTTGAAACAAACTACCATCATTATGTATATAGAAATTATAAAATAAAAATTCTGTCTTATAACTGTAGCAACTTAAAATTCACCAAAAATCCTGTCTTATAACTGTAGCAACTTAAAATTCACCAAAAATCATGTGTTAAACTAATATACCTAAAATTTTTAATTATAAAAATCATCTGTACAAATTATATTTATACTGTAGAACAGAGAAAATGTTTCAAGATAAAATTCCTGTGCTGAGGCCAGCACTCCCCTAAAAGCATTTACCTCCATCACTTCTTGTTTTTCATCTGCTGCAAAAATGTTGGGCACTTCTCCAGTATTTAGCACATTGTCAATATCCTCTAGAAAAGCTTCTTCTTTAATCTGAGTGTCTGTGATTAGAAAGACTGTCTTCTGGCCCTTCATGCCCGCATTCCTTAACAGAGACTTAAAATAAAAATATACTTATAAGCAGAATATGGTGGACACCTGTTGGTTTTGCTTTCCCTCCTATTATACTTCTTTCGGTGACACAACACTGCATTTAGGGTATTACCTCTCCCCACTTCTTGTGGGGCTGTCTGCCTGGGAAGGAGATCCAAATTGGTCAGAGTTTCCCCCAACCCTTTATTCAGAAGAAGACGTGATTTAAGCAGATCTCAATTATAGTCTTATTTCATGGACTGAGATGGACTTGAAAACAGAAACAATCCTTGTCATTCTGAGATGTAGTACTTATTTAAGGCCAGCAATCTAAACTACTGTGGCCTCATGGAATAAGCCTGCTGAAAAAAAAAGCCAAATGGAGGAAAGTAATAACAAGAAATAGAATGAGTAATTACTGAGGACATAATCGGAGCCCCTAAAGTCAGCTATGTCAAAAGCCTATCTAACTATGGCTACGTTAGATACTTTCGTCTTATAAGCCAGTAACTCCTTCTTTTGCTTAAACTAGTTTGAGCTGGGTGTTTTGAATCAAGATCAACTAACATTTTCTACTAGTACAAAGTTTTAGGCTCAGTAGTGTGTTAGAGCCGACTTATATAAACTTGTTATAAATGACTGTTCAAATTTCAGGAACTTTTGGCAGGTTATTAAATAAAGCCAAGATTCAAAATTAAATTATACAAACTTACAAGTAGATAAAAACATAGCCATATTAAAAAGAAAGGTAATAAATATATAAATCTGTCATGTCCTATTGTATTATATTTACTATTATGTATAGTTTAGAAATCATTTACTACTACTATAGATTCAATAGTACAGTACAATACCATGTAAGCATGTTCCACACACATCTCTTTCCAACTGTTTTCAGTGACATCATGTTGGTAGTTTCAAATCATCCCTACTGAGAATTTTTAAACCATAAACATTGGGAAATACTACAAATCAGAGATCTCCCCAACTCCCAACCCTGGAGAGTGAGTCATTAAACATCTGTCAACATAAAACTAGATATAGTTCACAATGAAAATAGTGTTACACCTTCTGCAAGTTATTTTTGAAAATAAATTTCTACCCCTATTGCAAAATCATATATTTTAAATAATTAAATATGAACTATAATTAATGTTTTCATGCTATAAAGTAAGTGGTGAATTTTTATAAAACTATGCCCTTTTCCTGTTAAAGTCATCTTTCAATATATAGGCTATTAGAACGTTTTGTTTTAGAAATAATTTTCTACCATTAAAACTAGGGAACCTAGTTTTATAAGAAGTATTATAGCTAAACATATTATTAATGTTATATCAGAATAGGTAGAAAAATACAATATAAACAAACATATTTAACTTATTGCCATGTACCTCACTATATTTAAAAGTCAGTGAGGGTAACTAGCATGAGAAGCTGGAGGACTGGCTTTCTTTGATCTAGACACTTGCTACCTTGCACTTCCCCTATCCTCTGCAACTCAGTAAGCAAGCTCAATCTGAAAGCAAGTGGTGGCCCCTGCCCCACCAATTATAACTGTGAGAGCAGGATGAGCCAAAAAGTGTCTGAATAGCCACTTATCACTGACAGGCATGCACTTCAGGCTGAGGTATCCACAGAGAAGGGAGACCACACCTCTTAACTTGAGGACTTGTCGTGGAATAGGGGTGCACAATTTGGGAATTCCCTGCTCATCGGTGTTTTACAGTATCCCACACCAGCAGCTCAGATAAGCATGCTGGTCCTAGCACTCCCCAGACTCAAGAAAGAAAGAGGGGGATCTAGGGGAGAGGTCTGAGAGCTCTTGGGTAGCAAGGAAATCCATGTGGACATACCCAATGGGAGAGCGGGGTGGGGTGCTAAGAAATTGGGCCCTTCCCCTCACAGGGAGAACCATCCTATTGAATAAGGGTACCATATTTGGAGAAAAATAGCTTAGCCCCTGGTTCCATGGCAACCAAATGCCTCAAAACTCAGGCATGCCAGCTAATAGGGTGCTATGGCACCTCCCCCCACTCATTACAATAGGGAGAGAAGTTTAAGCCAAGAAGTTTACAAGAGGCCATTTCTTTATGGCAGGCATGAGTGCCAGGCTGAGGTCTCCATAAATAGTGGGGTCCATATCTCTGTCTATGAGGACTTATAGAGAAACAGATGGGAAGTTCCCTACCCCTACTCACTGGCATTTTGTGAAGATATACTCTAGTGGGTTAGACACACAGCCCTGGAGGAGGTTTGAGAACTGGACTTGGATTGTGAGAGAGGCCACATGGACTGAACTGATGGGAGTGTGCTGTAGGGGTCTAAACAGAAGCAATTTGGAAGAATGCCAATGCCTCCCCACAGAAAAACTAGATAGAGTGAAAAGATCCCAGTCCACAGCCCTAACATTGAACTTTTAGGACCCTCTCCTGTAAATAGCCTTTTCAGTTTAGAGAGTTTGTCCTGATTCTCCTACCAGCAGCTCACTCAGATGGCTGGAAAAGCAACCTCTGAGCTCCACTAAGCTTTGTAAAGCCTTTCAGACTCCCTCAACCTAGTCATGAACTGCCTTGCTGGAACTATAAATGCCTGCCACAATACTTAGTTAATTTTTCTATTTTTAGTAGAGATGGCATCTTGTTCTTGCTCAGGCTGGTCTTGAACTCCTGAGATCAGGTGAGCCACCCACCTTGGCCTCCTAGAGTGCTAGGATTATAGGTGGGAGCCCCCACACTCAGTCTCAAGATACAAAATTCTAGACTGGCTATTATTCTGTTTAAGAAGACTGAGGATGGGGCCCCACTTCCTTCTAGCTTATAATGTCTCAATTGAGAAGTCTGCAGTTAGTCTGATAGATTTTCCTTTGTAAGTTACCTAGTGTTTTTGCCTTATGGCTTGCAGGAGTTTCTCCTTTGTGTTAACTTTGCAATGAGCCCAATTCATAAAACAAACCATACTAGATCTAAACAGAATGATAAACAGGAGCATCATAATTGCTGGGGATTTCAACACTCTATTGACAGAACTGGACAGATCCTCCAAGAAGAAAATAAATTAAAAAAACACTGGACTTAAATGGAACTCTAGACAAAATGGGCCTAATAGACATTTACAGAACACTCTACCCCAAACTCTTGAATATGTATACATTCTTCTTATCATTACATGGAATATTTCTAAGATTGATCACATCATAAAATATGTCTCAAAAAAGGGCGGTGCCTGTGGCTCAAAAGAGTGGGGCACTGGCCCCATATACCAGAGGTGATGGGTTCAAACCCAGCCCCAGCCAAAAACTGCAAAGCAAAAAAAAAAAAGTCTCAAAAATAAAAATAGAAATTATACCCATGTATCTTCTTAGACCATAGTAGCCTAAAATTAGAAATCAACTCCAACAGAACCATTCAGTTCTACACAGTACTGAAAATCAAACAACCTACTGCTGAAAAATTATTAGACCAAGGAGGAAGTTAAGATGGAAACCAGAAGATTCCTGCAATCTAGTTGCCAGAGACCTTTTGAACTCTCCCTCACCTAAGACTGGTGCTGGGACAATTGATTTGGACCTCTTGAACTGGGCCAATCACCCAAGGACTAGGTCAAGTGGTCCCCTGGGTGTGTGGTTGTAACCTTTTCCAATTGTTGCCCGTGAGGAACAGGGTGACTTAATTGCTGGTATTTCTCCATAGCTGAGACTTCAACCCAGAGTAACTGATTCACTAGGGTAGGACAGAGACCAGCTAAAAATAAGACAGAGCCACTTAGCCCCACCACACCAAACAGGTCCCCAGTTTCTCAGGCAATAGCACTGCATAGGTCCTTGGCAAACCTCTAAGGGAAAAGGTAGGTAAACTCCCAAATATTTCATCTTCTTTGGCACTACTGTGACTATAGAGTCCTTGACTATTTTTTCAGCTTGGCTATTGTTGGTATATACGAAGGCTACAGATTTATGAGTGTTGAGTTTGTAACCTGAGATGCTGTTATATTCCTTGATCACTTCTAGAGTTTTGTAATAGTATCCCTAGTGTTTTCCAGATATACAGTCATATCATCTGCGAAGAGTGAAAGTTTGATCTCTTCTGATCCTATATAGATACCCTTGATCACCTTTTCTTCCCTCATTGCAATGGCTAAATGTTCCATTACAATGTTAAAGAGCAGTGGAGACAATGGGAAACCTTGCCTGGTTCCTGATCTCAGTGGAAATGATTTTAATTTAACTCCATTCAATACAATATTGGCTGTGGGTTTGCTGTAGATGGCTTCTATCAGTTTAAGAGACATCCCTTCTATACCAGTTTTCTTAAGTGTTCTGATCATGAAGGGATACTAGATATTATCAAAAGCTTTTTCTGCATTAATTGAGAGAATCATATGGTCTTTGTTTTTT
>CAUYON010004621.1:0-22254 GCA_963573935.1 Arctocebus calabarensis | reverse complement strand
GACTTGCCCAGAAGAAAAGATGTTTGGTTTTCACAAGCCAAAGATGTACCGAAGTATAGAGGGCTGCTGTATTTGCAGAGCTAAGTCCTCCAGTTCTTGATTCACTGACATTCCTGAAAAGGACTTCCAGAGCTGTTTTGGGTTGCATGAAACTCATTCGGGAGACATCTGCAATGCCTGTGTCCTGCTTGTGAAAAGATGGAAGAAGTTGACAGCAGGATCAAAAAAAAATTGGAATCATGTGGTAGATGCAAGGGCAGGACCCAGTCTAAAGACCACATTGAAACCAGAGAAAGTGAAAACTCTCTCTGGAAACAGGATAAAAAGTAACCAGATCAATAAAATGCAGAAGGAATTTAAACTTCATAATTCTGATGCTCACATTACCACCTCAAGTGCCTCCCCAGCTCAATCTCCTTGTTACAGTAACCAGTCAGATGATGGCTCAGATAAGAGATGGCTTCTGGTTCTAACAGAACACTGATGTTTTCCTTTTTAGATCTCACATACTGGGAAAGATAGAAAATATGTTGTGGGATTATCTATAAAGGCTGTTTTGGGGAAGTCCTCATCAATACACATCTGTTCAAGCCTTATTGCAGCAACAAGAAAGCCGCTGCTGAGAAACCAGAGGAGCAGGGCCCAGAGCCTATGCCCCTTTCCACTCAGGAGTGGTGACTAAGGTTCTCATGTAGAAGGGGAGCAAAAGCGATTTAAATTTTAAAAAGACCACAAAGCAACAAACTGAACTTCCTATTTTTAACTTGGATACCTGTTATTTTGCCAAAAGACAACTTTTAGAATAGTTTTGAGTGGTTTATTTTTCCCCCCAGTTCCACAAACTCTGAAGCCAGTATCTAGGTGACTAAAAATGAATTGTACATAATATTTAAGATGCTGAGTATTTCATAGGAAAGCTGAGTGCTGCTGTAAAGTGCTCTTTAAGTTTTCATCTTTTTTTTTAATCCCCTTCTAATGAATGAAAATAAGGGGAATTTCAGGGGACAGAGATGGGATTTGTTGTATGATAAACAGTATGTAGTTTTAGTCTTTCTATATTAAGAAGCAGTGGTTGGGGCATTTTTAAAGATGGCTGGCTCCACTTGTCCCTCGTGATAAAATTTTGTCATAATGTAGTAACATAGACTTGCCCCTAGAGGTAATTGTTAATAATTTTGAATATTAAGACTCCCTGCAAAGATCCAGTAACAACAGAGTGATTCTGCCAGGGTCTGATCTGGAAGAGACACCTCCCCAACTCTGAGGACAGTCATAGCAACAGTGAAAAATAATCATGAGGCAGAATCAACAGAAAAACTCTGGCAATATGAATAATAAGAGTAGATCAACTCCCCCAAGGAACGAGAAGGTAGACACAGCCCAAGATCCCTTGCATAAGCAAATGGCTGTGATGTCAGAAATCGAATTCAGAGTCTAGATAGCAAATAAGATCAGCGGAATGGACGAAAAGATGGAATTAGAATTTCAAGCAGTAATCCAAAAGATGACCCAAAAGATGTCTCAAGAACTGAATGAATTCAAAGACAAAATGACCAAAGATTATGACACAGTGAGATAAGAAGTATCGCAGCCCTTAAAGATCTGAGAAATACAGTAGAATCCCTCAGTAACAGAATGAAGCAAGCAGAAAAAAGGATTTCTGACATGGAAGACAAAGCTTTGGAATGCTCCCAAACTTCCAAAAGAGGTAGAGAAATGGAAGGCGAAAATGGATCATTCTCTCAGACAGCTCTGGGACAACTCGAAGAAAACCAATATTTGCCTTATAGGGATACCTGAAAACAATGAAGTGGCATCACAGAGTCTCAATTTTATGAGATTATGATAGAGAACTTTCCAGACATGCCAAGAGATTCTGAAATTCAGATAGCAGACAGTTTCAGAACCCCAGCACTACCCTAACCCAAATAAGACATTCTCCAGGCACATCATAATTAAGTTCATGAAAATTAATATGAAGGAGAAAATTCTGAAAGCAGCCAGAAGTAAGAAATCCATTATTTACAAGGGGAAGAATATTAGAATAACTGCAGATCTCTCTGATGAAACCTTTCAAGCTAGAAGAGAATGGTCATCGACTTTCAATCTCCTAAAACAAAAGAACTTTCAACCCAGGATCTTGTATCCAGCTAAACTGAGTTTCATTTACAATAGAGAAATTAAATACTTCAACGACATCCACATGTCGTTGAAGTATTTAATTGTTAACAACTTAATGGGACATCTCAATTGTTAGCAACTTAATGGGACATCTCAAGCAACTGGAAAAGGAAGAACATTCCAACCCCAAACCCAGCAGAAGGAAAGAAATAACCAAAATTAGAGCAGAATTAAATGAAATTGAAAACAAATGAATTATTACAACAGATCAACAAATCAAAAAGTTGTTTTTTTGAAAAGGTCAATAAAATAGATAAACCTTTGGCTAACCTAATCAGGAAAAAAAGAGTAAAATCTCTAATCCCAGCAATTAGAAATGATAAAGATGCAATAACAACAGACCCCTCAGAAATTCAAAAAATCCTTAACGAATATTACAAGAAACTTTACTCTCAGAAATATGAAAATCTCAAGGAAATTGACCAATACTTGGAAGCACGCCACCTACCAAGACTTAGCCAGAATGCAGTGGAAATGTTGAACAGGTCGATATCAAGTTCTGAAATAGCATCAACTTATACAAAATCTCCCTAAAAAGAAAAGCCCAGGACCAGATGGCTTCACGTCAGAATTCTACCAAACCATTAAAGAAGAGCTAGTACCTATATTACTAATCCTCTTCCAAAATATAGAAAAAGAAAGAATACTACCACACATTCTATGAAACAAATATCACCTTGATTCCTAAACCAGGGAGAGACCCAACAAGAAAAGAAAACTATAGACCAATATCATTAATGAATATCGGTGCAAAAATATTTAACAAGATACTAAGCAACAGAATCCAACAACACATCAAACAAATTATACACCATGACCAAGTGGGCTTTATCCCAGTGTCTCAAGGCTGGTTCAATATACGTAAATCTATAAATGTAATCCAGCACATAAACAAATTAAAAAATAAAGACCATATGATTCTCTCAGTTGATGCAGAAAAAGCTTTTGACAACACCCAGCATCTCTTCATGATAAGAACACTTTAAAAAATTGGTATAGGAGGGACATTTCTTAAACTGATAGAGACCATCTACAGCAACCCCACAGCCAATATTGTACTGATTGGAGTTAAATTGAAACCATTTCCACTTAGATCAGGAACCAGGCAAGGTTGCCCATTGTCTCCATTGCTCTTCAACATCATAATGGAAGTTTTAGCCATTGAAATCAGGGAAGAAAGGGCAATCAAGGGTATCCACATAGGGTCAGAAGAGATCAAACTTTCACTCTTTGCAGATGACATCATTGTATATCTGGAAAACACCAGGGATTCTACTACAAAACTTTTAGAAGTGATCAAGGAATACAGTGATGTGTCAGGCTACAAAATCAACACCCATAAATCTATAGCCTTTATTTATACCAACAATAGCCAAGCCGAAAAAACAGTTAAGGACTCTATTCCTTTCATAGTAGTGCCAAAGAAGATGAAATACTTGGGAGTTTACCTAACAAAGGATGTGAAAGATCTCTATAAAGAGAACTATGAAACTTTAAGAAAAGAAACAGCTGAAAATGTTAACAAATGGAAAAATTTACCATGCTCTTGGCTGAGAAGAATCAACATTGTTAAAATGTCTTTATTATCCAAAGCAATATATAATTTTAATGCAATTCCTATCAAAGCTCCATTGTCATATTTTAAAGACCTCAAAAAAATAATACTTCATTTTATATGGAATCAGAAAAAAACCTTGAATAGCCAAGACATTACTCAGAAATAAAAACAAAGCAGGAGGAATCACGCTACCAGACTGGAACTCTACTTTAAGTCGATAGTGATCAAAACAGCATGGTATTGGCACAAAAACAGAGAGATAGACATTTGGAACAGAATAGAGAACCAAGAGATGAATCCAACTACTTCCCATTACTTGATCTTTGACAAACCAATGAAAAACATTCAATGGGGAAAAGACTCCTATTTAACAAATGGTGCTTGGTGAACTGGCTAGCGACCTGTAGAAGACTAAAACTGGACCCACACCTCTCACCGTTAAGTAAGGTAGACTCTCACTGGATTAACGATTTAAACTTAAGACATGAAACTGTTAAGTCAATGCTAGCTTTTGCCTCTTATTAGATTTGTAACCTTGAGATGGTTATTTAACTTCTCTGATATATAGAATATACAGCTTTTTGGTGAACTTTTTGCTAGCTCTACCAGGCATTGCCAACTGCCTGGTGCATAAATGAGTTTTCAAAAGGCCATTTACTATTCTTTCAATCTAGCTGCTTCGAGATAGTGGGAATCATGGTAAATCTAGTGAAACTACATGACTATTGGCTCATGGGTATAATACTTTTGCTGTAAAGTGAGTTCCTTGATCAGAAGCAATATGCTATTTAGAATACTGCTATGGTAGAATAGGCATTCTGGAAATCCAGGGATGATAGTTTTGGCAGAAGTGTTGTGTATACAAAGGCAAATCTGTATCCAGAATAAATGGCTATTCCAGTAAGAATAAAACACTGCCCTTGCCATGATTTCCTGGTGGTCCAGTGTAATTAACCTGACATCTGACTTACCACACTGGGAAATGCTACTATATCAAGGACTCAGTGTTGGTTTATGTTGGCAGATTGAACTCTGAGTAGTGGCTGGATGCAGGCTGGACTTGTTAATGAGCCCACGTGTAACTCCATCTCTCCTGTCAGGGCCACATTTTATGAGCCCATTGAGCAATGATAGACATGGCTGGAGAAAGAGACTGACTTTTATCCATGGAATAGTCTCATCTACTTGATTATTAAAATTCTCCTCTGCTGAGATCACCTGTTGGTGAGTATTCATCTGGGACACAAATATCTTCACATTATTTTACCCACTCATAAAAGGTTTATTCACACTCTCCTTCCCCCAAATTTCTTTGTCACCACTGTTCAAATAGTGTTTTCCCCAAGTTCCTGACCATTCAACCAAATCTCTGGCCACAGCCCAAGCATTGGTATATAATTACATGTCTGATAATTTCTTCTTCTAAACAAAATGAAGAAACCAGGTGTATTGCTCAAAATTCTGCCCGCTTAGGAGGATTTCCCTTTAATACTGTTCTCTAGGGATGTTCCCCAAAGTGATCTTATTGCTATGGTTGTCCACTGTTAGGGGATTCCTGCATATTGCACAGAAAAAATAACTCCTACTCTTCTTTTCCTTTGTCAACCAATCATATGGAACTCTCCGTGAAGGCATAGGTGCAGCCTCAGAAAAAGAATGAATTTTCCCTTACTCTGATTTTAGTTCTATTCAGGTCTTCAATAGATTGCATAAGGCCCATCTACAATGGGGAAGGCAGAAGGTTTTACTCCATCTGCCAGTTCAAATGTTAACCTCATCCATAAACACCTTCACAGACACATTCAGAACAGTGTTTAACCAAGTATCCAGAAACATTATGGCCTAGTCAAGTTG
Organism: Arctocebus calabarensis; assembly: GCA_963573935.1. Classification (NCBI taxonomy): domain Eukaryota; kingdom Metazoa; phylum Chordata; class Mammalia; order Primates; family Lorisidae; genus Arctocebus; species Arctocebus calabarensis. Next base: position 16,661 of record CAUYON010004621.1, on the reverse strand, counting down.
ACACAAAATTAACCATCACTGCAGAATTAACTTGGTCACAATATGTTATATTTTGTTTTTGAGACATAGTCTTGCTCTGTTGTCCTGGCTAGAGTGCAGCAGCATCTTCATAGGTCTCTGCGACCTAAACTCCTGGCTGGGCTCAGGTCATCCTTTGGCCTCATCTTCTTCAGTAGCTGGGAATGTAGGTCAGAGGCACTGTGCCCAGATAATTTTTTTCTTTTTAGTAGGGACAGGGTTTCTGAACTCCTGAGCTCAAGAGTTACTCTTGCTTTGGCTTCTCAGAATTCTAGAATTACAAGAATGAGCCACCATGCCTGGCCATCCTTTCTTTTAAATACATTGTAGTATTCAGTTTGCTAATTGTTTTATTCATTGTTTTGCTTTCGTTATGTACATGTGGTAAAATTTCTCTGCAATTTTCCTTTTCTTATAAGATCCTTTTCTGTTTTTGATACCAATGTTATACTAATTTCAAAAAATGAGTGTAGAAATTTCTCTTTTTCTTTTCTCTAAAAGGTATGTGAAAAGTTAGAATGACTTATTCTTTGTAAGTTGGTAAAACCTTACAAGTGAATTGAATTTCTTTTTAAATGGTGATTCAATTTCTTTAACATTTATAGGACTAATCAGGTTCTCTGTTTTTTCTTGTATGGGATTTGGTCACTTACATTTTTCTAGAAATGTATCCATTACACTAATGTAATCAAATTTTTGGCATGACATTAATCATGATATTCTTTTATTATCCATGATGTGTTAAGGGTCATTTTCTCAGATCTATTTGTCTGAACTCTAATTTTGAGCTACTTTAAATTCATTAAGTTTTTATCCTTATTTTATTATGGTAAAAATCAACATGAAACCTTCCATTTTATTTTTTATTTTTATTTATTTTTTGGGAGATAGGTCTCAGTCTTTTGACTATGCTAGAAAGCAGTGGCATCATCATAGCTCACTGTAACCTTCTTCTCCTGGGCTCAAGTCATCCTTCCATCTTAGCCTCCCATTTAGCTAGGATTACAGGCCTACACCACTCTGAACTTATTTATAAACACACACACATACGTGTATATATTTATATATAATATATATACTTGTTATTTATTTATTTATTGGTAAAGACAAGGTCTCATTATGTTGCTTAGGCTGGTATCAAAACTTTTGGCCTCAAGCAATATTCCTGCCTTGGCCTTTCAAAGTGCTTAGGATTTCAGGTGTGAGCCACCACACTAAGCTTACTGTAGCTATGTTTAAGTGTAAAAGTCATTGAAATGAAACATATTCTAGTGTTTTGCAGTCATCACCATAATCTGTTTCCAGAAATTTTAATTATCCCAAACAGAAATTCTGTACTCATTATGCAGTAATGCTCCATTTTCTTGTTAGGCTCTATTCTACTTTCTGTCTCTATGAATTTGCCTATTCTAGATACCTCAGATGAGTGGAATTATGCAGTATTTGTTCCTTATCATCCGGCTTATTTCACTTAGCATAGGATTTTCAAGATTCATTCATATAGTAGCATATATCAGAACCCCTTTCTTTTGTATGACTGTTATTTCATTTTGTTTATTCAAAATGAGGACATTTTAGTTGCTTCCATCTTTTGGCTATTGAGAATAATATTGTTATGTATATTGGTGTACATGTATCTTTTTGAGTCTTTGTTTTCAGTTATTTTGGGTATACGATGTCTGACAATTAAGTTCACAAACTCAGTCCTAGAAAAAATGCTACATACCCCTGAATTTCACTATAGTCTTCTTCAAACTATTCTCCTTGGGAAATATCAGTGCCAGTACCTACTCCACCCTTTAGAGTTATTTTGGAACTCTTTTTCTGGAATGGCCATCATAGCTGTCCTTGTTCAAGGTCTGATAGTTAGAATTCATGAACTCATCCTGGGACAAGTGCTTTGAAGGGCAGACTAGACGCTGATGTGGGTACGTAGCTTCCTAAGGGGAGAATACTTGGAAGGTAACCATAGTGATATTTAGCAAGGAGGTAGGTAGCACTTCTCCTAAAAGTTGAACTGGTGAGTTGGTGAACTTAATTGTCTGACCCTGTATTATACATGGCAGTAGAATTACTGGGTATTATACTAGTTCTGTATTTAACATTTGCAGGATTCAACAAACTATTTTACACAGTGGCTGTACCATTTTACGTTGTCACCAGCAATGCACGAGGTTTATAATTTCTCCCTAGCTAACCAATACTTTTATATTTTTCTGGATTTTGGATACTAGCCATCTTTGGCAATGTAAAGTGGCACCTCATTGTGATTTTGATCAATTCCCCTAACACTGGTAATTTTGAGCATTTTTTGTTTGCTGTTGGCTATTTGTATATTTTCTTCAGAGAACTATCTAGTCAAATCAAGTCTGTTGCCCATTTTTAAATTGGTCTTATTGTTGTAGTAGGAGTTTCTTTTATATTCTGACTATTAATCTGATACATGATTTGCAAGTTTTTTTCTCCTGTTCTGTGGTTTGTCTTTTCACTCTTCATAAATAGAATCCTTTGATATCAAAAGGGTTTTATTTTGAGAAAGTCCAGTTTATTAAATTGTTGCCAGTACTTTTGCCTTAAGAAACCATCACAAAATCCAAGGTCATGAAAGTTTTCCTTTCTGTTTTCCTCTGAGATTTTGATAGTTTTAGCTCTTAAATTTAGGTCTTTGATACATTTCAAATTAATTGTAATTTGTGGTGCAAAGAAAGGATGAACTCCATTCTTCTGCATGTGGATATCTATTTTCTCTAGAACCATTTGTTGAAGACTATCCTTTTCATTTTGGGTGGTCTTAGAATCCTTGTCAAAAATCAATTTGCCATCTACGTAAAGGTATTTGTAGGCTTTCTGTTCTAGTACATTTGTCTGTAATTTTAGTTCTTATGCTGGTTGTATGAGTATGTTTTAATTCCTGTAGCTTTATGGTAATTTTGAATCAGGAAGTAACTCTTCCAATGTTGTTAGTCTTTTTAAGGTTGTTTTTGGTCATTCAGGGTCTCTTGAACACCCATATGTGTTTTTCCATTTCTTAAAAAAATGCCTCTTGGTATTCTGATAGTATTTGAATGGAATTTGTATATAACTTTACATAGCATTATCATCTTAACAGTATTACAAGCTGTGAGCAGATGTCTCTTTATTTACTCATATTTTTTATTTACATAGGTGTTCTTTAATTTCTTTCATCAGTCTTTTATAGTTTTCAATATACAAATCTTTCACCTCCTTTGTTAAATGTATTACTATGGGGCTCAAAGGAGTAGGGCCCCAGCCCCCATATGCCAGAGGTGGTGGGTTCAAACTCGGCCTCTGCCAAAAACTGCAAAAAAAAAAAGTAAATAAAATAAAAAAATTTATTATTATGTATTTTATTCTTTTTGATGCTACTGTTTTCTCAGTTTCCTTTTTTGATTATCCATTACTAGTATATAGTCATACAAATGATTTTTACATGTTGATTGTGTATTCTTCAACTTTGTTGAATTTGTTTATCAGATCTAACAAAATATTTTGTGGATATTTTGGGATTTTCTGTATAGAAGGTCATGTCATCTGTAAACAAAGATAATTTTATTTTTTCCTTTCCAATTTAGTGTTTTATTTCCTTTTCTTACTTAATTGCTTTGGCTAGAACTTACAGTAGTATTCTGAATAGAAGTGATGGAAACGAGCATCCTTATTTTAATGCTGATCTTAGAGAAAAAGCTTTCTGACTTTCAGCATTCAGTTTGATGTTGGCTGTGGGTTTTCTGTGGGTGGTGTTTATCATACTGTGTATATCCCTCTTTCCCTTTAGTAACTTTTAAAATGCTATTATCATATTTTTCATTTGTATTTCTGTTTAGTTATTTTACAGATATGGTTAACCAATTTGGTAGTTTTTTTTAAATTATGTATTATCTTTCACTTCTCCTTTAGAAAATATTGAATCACATAGTTAATATGTACTTATTATTTAATTAATCTGGTATGGGTAGGCTTTGTGGGCCTGATTCTGCAGTTTGTTGATCTCACTCTTATTCATGATAATTTGATTCCTAGTATATGTAGTACATTTTGATTTTGAATTTATAGTCCTTGATATGTCATCCAAGGAAATACCTTCAAGGCTTTATTTTAAATATGTTTTTGAAGAAAGGATTTGTATTTTTTTCTGCCAGGTATCTGTGGCACTATCAATTTAAATCGCATTAAGTTAATTTTTTGCTTTTTAAAAAGATATATTTCTGGCATGATAAAAGTAAATTTGTAATCAAAACACCTGTATTGGCTTGGCGACTGTGGCTCAAGCGGCTAAGGCGCCAGCCACGTACACCTGAGCTGGCGGGTTCAAATTCACCCCAGCCAGCCAAACAACAACAATGGCTGCAACCAAAAGTTGGCCGGGCGTTGTGTGCAGGTGCCTGTAGTCCCAGCTACTTGGGAGGTAGAGGCAGGAGACTCACTTCAGCCCAGGAATTGGAGGTTGCTGTGAGCTGTGATGCGATAGCACTCTATCCAGGGTGACAGTTGAGGCTCTGTCCCCAAAACAAACAACAACAACAACAACAAAAACACCTGTATTTAGGAAAATATTTTTTTTCTTTTTTTCCCCACTTCTACTCAAAGTCCTGGATGAGGTCCACAATGTACATTATGTGGAATGGATGTTTTCAAACTAAAGTTATCACTATCACTGAATGCTACATTTCTAAAGTTGATACTTCAGACAGATTTCCTACCTTGCTTGTTATCTCCACTTTCTTTCCTATAACTTGAATATTGTGCCAGTTCAACATAGGCTATTGGTAGCTACGAGTAAGTAGATACTTTCAGAATAAATTTTGATTTCGTTGCTGTCTTACCCCCATAGCACTGCATTTTTTTGTCTTGCACAACTTCTTTTTGTCTTCACTTCTGCTATTTAGAGCATGCTTTAAATATTTTTTTTATATTTATATTTCAATAATGTGTACTTTCAAGTGTTCTTGAAGGAATGGATTCTCTGCACATCAGAAAGTTGAGAAGATCAATTTTGTAATCTCTGGCTTTTATGTTACGGGAAATCATAATTGGCAACATTTACATAAATTTTTCCTAATAATTTTCAATGTGAATCATATACACTTTTATAACTTTATACATGGCTATTACTGTGCTCTTGTACTGATAATTTGGATGTAGTTACAGGATTTGCTGGTTGCTAGTGTTAAATCATGTGGTGATTATTATTTTCCATTTGGAAACAGTAAATGCTCTTTAAAATGGATTATGAAATTAGTCTGGGTGCAGTGGCTCATACCTGTAATCCTACTACTCTGGGAGGCTGAGGCAGGTGGATCTCTTGAGCTCGGGAGTTTGAGACCAGTTTAAGCAAGAGTGAGACCCTGTCTCTACTAAAAACAGAAAAATTAGCCTGGTGTTATAGCAAATGTCTATAGTCCCAGCTGCTCATGAGGCTGAGGAAAGAGGACAGCTTGAGCCCTAGAGTTTGAGGTTGCTGTGAGGTATGAGGCCATGGCACTCTACCCAGAGTAACAGTGACATTCTATCTGAAAAAAAAAGTTTAAAAAATTACAAATAAATAAAAATACTGTGAAATTCAAGAAATCGTATATATAATGTAACATTCTACTTTTCTTTGGAAGTTATGCAACTTTATGTAGGAAAGATTGTATTTTCATGGAAGATTTGTTTATCTATTTGGTAAAAAGTGAAAGATTTATATGATCTGAACAGAAACCAGACGATGTTATTGATGTGTGTATATTTTTTTTTCAGGTTTTCTTTAGGTGATGCTAGGAGGCCTCTTCATGAAACAGCAATTTTGGTAGAAGATGTAGTACACACTCAGTTAATTAATCTGGTAAGGGCATATATAGTTTTACTTAATATCTCTTCTCTGTATTCTGCTTGTATTGGATTGTAACACAACACTTCCTACAAAGTCTATTTACATCTGGAATACTTTGTCAGCATTATTGGAGTATAATTTACTTATAACAAAATTTACCAACTTGTTTAATATGAATTTTAGGAAAAAAATATTGAAAACAGGCTCTTATTCTCTTTTGTATTCAGTCTTCTTTTTTTTTTTTATGTTTACATATATATGTGTTTATTAGGTTTCCACTTTTTGCCTTCATGGAATTGAAAAGGCTTAAAATTTAATAACAATAACAGTGTTTAAGATAAGGACTACAAACAAAAACCTTGAAAATGAATGAAGATAAATACATTCAGAAAAGTAATCAGACAATTACTGCATCAAACTATTAAGCAATATTAATAATAATGCAAACAAAGTAGCATTCACATTGTCAAATGAGAGTATGTCTATTATAGAATGCTTTAACTCTGAGGCTCACTATGGAGTCATCAGTTAACTCCTTTTTTTTTTTTTTTTCAAAGTCTCAAAAAATAGGCAACTATGTTTATAAATAAAAGTAAAAGATAACTTCAAAAAAACAGATCATGCCAAATCTTACAGACAATAGTAAAAGAAAAAATATTTCAAAGTCATTCTACTTAATCTAGATACACCTGATATTAAAATTAGAAAAAATGTATTGTTATAAAGGGAAATTACAAACATATTTCACTTATAAATGAGGATGAAATATCTTAAACAACATATTAACAAGTTGAATTAAAAATTAATGTTTAAGTAATGTTCTTTGGTCAAAATTGAATCCAGTTTATGTGAGATTTAGTCATTCTTTTCTTTTCTTTTTTTATTTTCTTTCCCTCCTTCTCTCTCTGTTGGCTCTCCCCTTTCCCTATGCCCCACTGTGTCATTAATTGTCATTAATTGTCCCAACATCAAAGTTGAATACATTAGATTCATGCTTCTCCATTCCTGTAATGTTTCACTAAGAATAATGTGTTTCACCTCCGTTCAAGTTAATGCTGCAAAATCTCCATTTTTTTTTTTTTTAATGGTTAAGCAATATTCCATGGTATACATATACCATAGCTTACCAATCCATTGCTGGGTTGAAGGACATTTAGGCTGTTTCCACATTTTAGCAATTGTAAATTGGGCTGCGATAAACAGTATAGTACAAGTGTCTTTATAATAAAAGGTTTTTTTTTCTTCTAGATAGATGCCCAGTAATGGAATTGCAGGATCAAACGGGAGGTCTAGGTTGAGTTCTTTGAGGTTTCTCCATACTTCCTTCCAAAAAGGTTGTATTAGTTTGCAGTCCCACCAGCAGTGTAAAAAGTGTTCCCTTCTCTCCATGTCCACGCCAGCATCTGCAATTTTGAGATTTTGTGATATAGGTCATTCTTGCTGGAGTTAGATGATATCTTAGGGTGGTTTTAATTTCATTTATTTAACAATTAGGGATGATGAGCACTTTTTCATGTGTTTACTGGCCATTTGTCTGTCATCTTTAGAGAACATTCTATTCATCTCTCTTCCCCATTGATGTATGGGATTGTTGGTTTTTTCCACTCTCTTTTTTAATAGTGACTTTTCTAATTTTTTCATCTTTCTCAAATAAATTGTTCATGCAACAGCTAAGATATACCCTCTTTTTTTTTGGCCTTTCTTCTTTCTTTCCTTTTTCCTCTTCCCTCACTCCTTTATTTGATACAACTGTATTTTTAATTTCCTTTATCTCTTATTTTATTCTTCTTCTTATTATTTTTCTTCTTTCATTGCTGAGAGCTGGGTGGCACAGCTATGGTCTTCCAGGGAGGTCATGGAAGTAGTCTGGCTCAAGGAGGCCAAGAGATCCTGGTCTCGGGAGCCATTCTACCTTTGGCCTTGGGAAGACAGTATTGACAAGTCCACATGGCAGAATTTTTCTATTTCTTTTTCATTTTTATTTATTTTTTACACTTGTTTTTGCTCTTTTCTTTCTCTTCCTATTTTTGGCAGAGGAAGAGTTTGGCTTTGCTTAGGCTGGTAAGGAGCTCCTGATTTCAAGGAAACCACTCAGCCCAGCCCTTCAAAATCCTTGAATTACAGGTGTGGCCTTATCATTGTGCTGATCAATACCATTTCTTTTACCACTCTCATTCTCTCTTCCCGTCCTCCTTCTCTCCTTAGAATTCTCTCCCTCTTATCTAGCGATGTGCAAGGAGAAATTTACCCCTGAAATGGAATTGCATTACAGATTTACTATCTATCTTGAACATAACTCGAAAAATTCATGAAATAGTGCCATTTATGATGAAAGAAACCCCTAGACATCATCTAGCCCAGTAATTTTCAACCAGTGTTCCATAAGAGGATCTTAGGTGTGCCCCCCAAATTTCTAAAGATTAATTTTCAAGAGACGTTCAAGCACAGTAATTATATTGTTTTGATTACTTTTTTTTGATCAACATAATTTAAGTGTGCCACAGAAGTTTAACTATAGGTTCAAATGTGTTGTGAGATAATAAAAAACGCTAATCTAGCCCAACTATCTGCTCTTTTTGGAAATCCCATCTATTATTCTCTACAAAACAGCCCTCCAATCTCCACCTTTCTCCCTCTTTCCCCTCTCCCTCTTTCTCAGCTTTTAGTGTTAGGGAACTCACCACTTCTGTAAAAAGCAGCCAAATCCACAAATGGCTAGAATTGTTTATTTCTTTATTTTATTGTTTGGGATTCATTGAGAGTACAAAGATATGTTTGTTTCAACATGTTTTAGCTTAAGTTGAAGAATTAGCTTACAGTGTTGCATTTGTTAGGTAAAGTCCCTTTTATAATTGTGTCCTGGCCCCAAGAGATGTGCCTTACACTGTGACCCATCCATCCTTCTCCCTCCTCCCTATTTCTTTATTTTTTAATATATTTACCTGTAACTTCTCCCTGACTCATACTTTTTGGTTCTAGTTCTAAATCTGAAACTATTAAGAACAAGTCAATCACCTTCCACATAGAATGTCTTGAGCTAATCAGTGTTTCTCAATGGAAGTATTCTTGTTTTGAGGAGAATTATCTGTTGTTAAGAACAGTTCTATGCAACACAGGTCAGCATTTCTGACCTATGTTCACTAATGCCAGCAGTAACCCTCAGTCATTGTTACAAAAATGTTCCCACACACCTCATACTATTCTCCGTTAGCTGTGAGGGTTGGTTAGTAGTTTCCCACACAACTGCAATTTTCAATTCCAAGAGAGATTAAAAATGGCATCTCCTTTAGCTGTGAGGTTTGGTTAGTAGTTTCCCACACAACTGCAATTTTCAATTCCAAGAGAGATTAAAAATGGCATCCACTGAAGTGGAACCCAATAGGGTGACCTTGGCCTATGATCAGGCCTTACCATATCACTGAAGGTAAAACAATTAAAACTAACAATCCTGTAGACCAGTACCTGGAAGAGCTTCTGCTGTGAACACATGAAAAAATCAAAGAAATACTCTGTTATTTTACAAAGCATCCTCAGTAAGTTTAGATTGTAAACCATTGAATAATCCCCCAGTTTGCTCTGAGGAGTCAATTTTCACTGCAGGAAATTAGTGAATTTCCAGGTATTTATTACACTGATGTTACTCTTATAATACAGTAATTACATAGATACATTACTCATGTTACATTAGGTTCCTGGATAAAAGGGCCTCCCAAATACAGTGGACAGATGGAATATAGGCAGCCAGAGGTCAGGAAGGTTTTGGGGTGCCCTCCGAGCTTGCCCAGGAAATGCCTCAGGGAACACCAGGTATTATAGGGAACTGGGAAGGTGCTACAGAGGACTAACCATGCCCTGTCCCACCTTGTCTGTCAGAGGAAAATAAAGTCCAGGCACCTGAAAAACCTTTTAGGAGCACCTGCTCAGCTCAAGAATCAGTAACATAGAGTTATGCTCAATAAATATGTGTTTATTTTATAATAAATTGGCTGGTTATAGAGTCCCTGAACCTGTGCCCAGAATGTATTCCATGTATTCCATAATATTACAGACTTGGTTTCTGAAGCCTCCTGGTATCATTTGAGACCCCTGTGGGAGTCCTGCATGCAACCCCAGACCATCCCTCTTAATGTAGATGGGTCCCATGCTGCTAAATCCCAGGAACATAGCCTGAAGGGTAGGACCACTGTGAAGAATTTCAAGGGCATCAATTAATTCCCTCTCTACTGTCACACAAGTGGTCTTCCACATTACTTCCTTTCCCAGGTTTTACAAAGAGCAGTGACTGAAGTACATGAAAAAGGAAACCTGCCAGAGATTATTGCTCCTTCCATAGGTCCCATTGTCAAAGTGGACCAGCCATTTCATGATCTGTGAAAACAGCATTTGTGAACAGGGTGTTGAACCTGACTCTCCAATGATCCATGACAAGAAGAGGTACTTTGTGCCATATAGTCAATGCTCAATCTGTAGTATCTGAACCCACATGGATACTGGCACTAGATGACAGAAGAGCATCCCTTTGCCTTCTGCTACAGTGTTTAGGTGGCTCTCAGATAAACACAGCAGTGCTCCCTTATCTGTGGAGGTTATCTTCTAAGACCCCTAATGGATTTCTGAAACCCTGGCTAATACTGAATCATAGATACACTATATTTTGTCCTACACATCCGCACCTGTAATAAAGCTTAATTGACAAATCTCTCTGTAAGAGATTAACAATAACTAATATAAAACTAAGTGAAATTAAGGGTTACTGGAACAAAAGCACTGTGATCATGACAGTTGATCTGATCAGCCAGCCAGCTACTCAGTGACTCACAGGTGGTAGCAAAGGGATGATTCACGTCCCAGGTGGAACAGAGCAGGATGGCAAGAGATTTCCTCATGCTACTTAAGGCACATAATTTTAAACTAATGAATTGCTTTATTTCTGGAATTTTCCATTTGGTATTTTCAGACCAAGAATGACCACAGGTAACTGAACCTGAGGAAAGAGAAACTGTAGATAAAGAGACTACCATAAAAGTATTAAATTGATATATAATTTTTAAGAAGATGTTTGTGCAATTAGTCTGGTATTTTAAGTCTGTTAGTAAGATCCTTAGTAGTTATCTGGCTGAAGCCTAGCTGGGTAGAGTATCTTTAGCATTCTCCATTGCTCACATAACTGTAGAAAAACAGTATCTCAGAACACCAATTCAAGGTAAAGCCTTGGAGAGGAGACATGTACACATTCTCCCTGAGTCATGCGCTTTTCTCTCTTCTTTCTGGTGCAACATAATTGTTTTATTTTAATCTGTTATGGAATCATTTCTTGCTGACTAAAATTAGAAGAAAATAGCTCTAATCGGTCCCGATCACAGCATCTGCCATGCTGCTGCCCCTTCTCCTTCATGGAACCTCCAGTCACTCGACAGAGGCATTGGTTCAATACCTTCGTTTTGCAAAGGAAACAAACAGGGCCCCAGGTACAGGGACACATTATGACTTTCATGGGACCTATGCACTTTGGCCTTCATGGACCATTTCCTTCATAAAAATATATAGATGGTGCCAAAAAAATGTATACACATTTTACGAAAGGAAAGAACTATTAAAATTGAAATATTCATGTCACATTTGACTTTGACAACTATAAGAGATACTTGAACATGACTTGTATTCCTCTTTTGTTATCACTATAGACTATTAGGATTTTAACACAGTTTTTCTTCCTTTCTTAAAATGTATATACTTTTTTTTGCATACTCTGTATATTAAAAATTAAGTGACTATATAGATGAAAGATAAATTTATTCTGGACTATATACATCTTTACACCAACGCATTTGAAGTCTGAAGTAAAACATCTTCATAGACCCTTATGGTATTGTGTGCCTTAGCAGGATGCCTACCACACATAAGAGAAAAGTCACACCTCATTTCAGAGAAAGGAAAATATTTGTCCAAGATCACCTAGGGTGGCAACGGCAGAGTCAGAGGGCTGCCTCTCCTGAGTCTTGTCCTTGTCAAGCCCTTTGCAAGGGCTTCCTTCTTCCTTTTTTCTATATAAAACATCTGATGGGGTCCAACTAAATAGGCAGTCTGCACTCAACTTGCAGTTACCCACCATGGTTAAACAGAATACAAACATAGACTTTGTCCCAAGGTGAAGAATAATAGCGAGTGCCCCTGAGACTTTCTTAAGCAATCATTTTCTATCCTAGAAACAAGAAAATATTTTAGTAGTAAATTCAGAGAATCACAAACATAGAGCTAACTAACTTGTATTGTCAACTGTGTTGACTAAATGCCTAATTGGACTTGTTTGCTATCTTATGTTTAAATATACTTAAATTAATTTATTGATTAGTTGTCTTATTACTAATATAAATCAGAGTAATGCGAATAGGTAATAATAAGAGATAGTCTAAATATTGACTTTCCCTCATTCTGAAATCTGGACATTCCTTCACTCCTGCCTTCCTTCCAAGAGTACTGATTGACCTTCATAAAGGACCAGGCAATTCTAGGCCCTAGGAAAAGAGAGAAAGGTAGAAGACTAACTTCAAATGACATTTTAAGTGACTTATTTTTGTTCAATGAGTCAGGTTTGTCTGTGGAAAAAATAGTAGAAAGAGAAATGAAAGAGGGTTTAGTACAATTTCCCACTTTTAAGAAATGAAATCTAGAAAACAGAATATCAGAATGCAATACCCTCGGAAATAAATATGGCCAAACCCAGGTGCCAAAAAAGCTTCATTATTATTGACTATTGAGGAGTTCATATAGCATGCAGATCAAACCCCTACCTTCTTCCCACCACAAACACTGCAAAACAACAATGCCGTAACAATTATATCTAATATATTATTCTTTAAGGCAGAAAATGGCCCTATTCTCTATTTTTAAAATATTTTTTAATGTTCCCCCATAGTTGCTGGCAGAAGTTTCTAAGAAACTCAGTTTCAGATTTCCCAAGCATAAATGCATGGTGAAATAATGCAGAACAATGAAAAATGTAACTTACTCCCCCCGTCACAGGTACAAACACACAAATTCAGTTTTCCACTAAGGAGGAAAACTCTAAACATTGTACAAGTCTTCCCTATGTATGTGTCAGGTTCTAAAAATTGTTCCTATACAGACTCACACATACACACGCGTGCACACACATACACTCTTTTACCACCGAGAATGGGTTATTGAATTAATCTAATTTGTTTTATTGTCACTGTAAAACTCTCATTCAAGGTGAGAAGCCTGTTGCCTTTCACTTCAAAGATTTCTCGTATGCCCACTAGCTGCACGGCAAAATGGATTCATCGTTCCAGAATATCCAAGCTCAGGAAGTCAAACTAGAAATGATTTTGAAAATGAGTATGAAATTGTAGAAGAAAAATTGTACATGTTCCTTGTTTTACCTCTATCAAGTAAAATCCTTTTTAGCCCTATCTCCATTTCTGCAGTAAAATTAAATTCAGCTTATTTTTTGATTGTAATGCTAACTTGTGAAATTCTAGGACATAGTCTTAAAAAGAGAAGTTTTAATAATTTAAAAAAAAAAAAAAGATGAAGGAGATGTCCCTTTTGCCCTGCAGCTGGAGGGAGATCATTCTTTGTCATACAATTAAAAGATTGATTTGAAAGCTATTAAACAGAACTTGTGCAAGAGTGTTATTCTAGTTTCTGGTATAAATGGAAATATGTGTAGATATCCATAATTGTCACCATTTTTTTTTCCTTCTGCAGTTTCTATATATGTGTCCTTGGAAATATATTTCAAAGATTTTAGGAATTATCATGTTCCATGAAAAAAAAAAACTTCCAACAGTAATTTTGATTAACTACTTTACTTGATAACTTAGTGCCTAGAAATTGACTTCTCTATATTCTTGAACTTTATAATAGTGATTTTTTTCTGTCAAATCAATTTCCACTTCTCCCACTTGCATGATGAGAAAATAAAAGCTTATAACTTTGGTGGATTTATTATTTAACAAACAAACTAAAATTTTCTATCTTAAAGTAACAGAGTGAATGCCAACTATGAATCAAAGTACTAGAAAAACTAATACAACTTTAATGTCCTATTATGAACCAAATTCCCCAGATCGTAATATATTCAATTCCACATTATTATTATTATTTGAGACAGAGTCTCACTCTGTTGCCCTTGGTAGAGTGCCATGGTGTCACAGTTCACAACAACCTCTTGGGCGTAAGGGATTCTCTTGCCTCAGTCTCCCAAGTAGCTGGGACTACAGATGCCTGCCACAATGCCCAGATATTTTTTGGTTATAGTTGTCATTGTTGTTTGGCAGGCCCAGGCTGGATTTGAACCCGCCAGCTCCAGTATATGTGGCTGGTGCCCTAGCCACTGAGCTACAGGCGCTGAGCCTCAATTCCACATTATTGATGCTAGTAGGAGACATAATTGAAACAGTTATATGAAATCTACAGAGAATGCTTTGAATTCCTTTAACCAGTTCTAGCAAATTTCTGATACCTACCAAATTTTAACTACTGAAAAAATGAGTAGTTGAACAATTCTACTTAACTGATTATCCTTTGGTGAAGGATATTAAAAATAAACCAAGGGAACAAAACAGAAAACTCAGATGTAAAACTGTCCACGTATAGCCAACTGATCTTTTCACAAAGCAGAAAAAAAAAAATGTATACTGGGGAAAAGAATCCCTATTCCATAAACAGTGGTAGAAAAATTGGATAACCATATGCAAGAAGAATAAAACAGAATGTGTGCCTCTCACCACCCACAAAAATTAATTCAAAAGGATAAGTGACTTAAACGTAAGAATGAAACCCTAAGAATTTCAGAAGGAGGCTCGGCGCCTATGGCTCAAGTGGCTAAGGCGCCAGCCACATACACCTGAGCTGGCGGGTTCGAATCCAGCCAGGGCCCACCAAACAACAATGACAGCTGCAACCAAAAAATAGCCGGGCATTGTGGAGGACGCCTGTAGTCCCAGCTACTTGGGAGGCGGAGGCAGGAGAATCACTTGATCCCAGCAAATGGAGGTTGCTGTGAGCTGATGCCACAGCACTCTATCCAGGGTGAAAGCTTGAGGCTCTGTCTCACAAAAAAAAAAAAGAATGTCAGAAGGAAATGTTAGAAAAACTCTTCTAGATATCAGTCCAGGCAAAGATTTTATGAGGAAGACCCCAATGGCAATCACAGCAACAACAACAAAAATGAATGGGACTTAATTAAATTTAACAAGTTTCTAGGAAACAATCAATAGAGCAAATAGACAATCTACAGAATGGGAAAAAATATTTGCAGAATCGGGCGGTGCCTGTGGCTCAAAGGAGTAGGGCACCAGCTCCATATACCAGAGGTGGCGAGTTCAAACCCAGCCCCAGCCAAAAGAAAAAAACTGCCAAAAGAAAAAAAAAAAAAAAATATATATATATATATATATTTGTGGAATACACAAAGAACTCAAGCTAATCACCATGGAAAAAAAAACCATCGAGAGTGGCCAAAAGACATAAACAGAAGTTTTTCAAAACAACACAGACAAATGGCCAATAAACATATGAAAAATGCTCAATATCATTAATCATCAGGGAAATGCAAATTAAACCACAATGAGATATCACCTTAAGTGATATTTTAATGCCTTTTGCAACATTGGACTTTTATTAAAAAGTCCTACAATAACAGATGCTGGTGGGGATGAAGAGAAAAAGGAGTGCTCTACACTGTTGGTGAGACTGCAAATCAGTACAACCTCTATGGAAAACTATATGGAGACACATTCAAAGAACTAAAAGAAGTATCATTTGATTCAGCAATTCAGCTACTGAACTCATTTTATACAATGGCATCTGTAATCAAATGTTTATTGCAGCGTAATTCACAGTCGCAAAGATGTGAATCAACTAAAATGCCTGTTAATTCATGACTATATGTATACCATGGAATACTACTCGGCCACGAAGAAGGATGACTTAATGTCTTTCATAATAATTTAGATGGAACTAGAGACCATTATCTTAAGTGAAATATCTAAAGAATGGAAAAGTAAACAGCACATATACTCACTACTAAATTGGAACTAACTGAAGAGTACTCATGTGCTTGCAGTAGTTCTCAACCTGCAGGTCGCGACCCCTTTGGGGATTGAATGACCCTTTCACAGGGATTGCCTAAATACATCCTGCATATCAGATATTTAATTACCATTCATAAAAGTAGCAAAATTACAGTTATGAAGTAGCAATGAAAATAATTTGATGGTTGGGGGGTCACCACAACATGAAGAACTATATTAAAGGGCTGTGGCAATAGGAAGGTTGAGAACCACTAGCTTAGAGGGAAGTAAAACTTAATGGAAATAAAGCAGGGGGAAGGAGAAGGTGAGAATGGGCAAAAACCGACTTAACGGGTATGATGAAGACTATTTGGTGATGGGTACATTTACAACCATGACTCAAGCATTTTAAAAGTGATCCATGTAACCGAAAATATTTATACCTCCCAACCATTATATATAATGATAGTATAGTATTCACAAATTCGATCATCTTTGTCATACTAGTATACTATAACTATACTATAGTATATATATAATTATACTATAATTATAAATAATATATATAATTATAATATAAATTATGTACAATACAAATATAATTATGTATTTATTATATAATTCTGTATTTATATATAAATTATATATTACATATAATTTATATATTATATATGTAATATATAATTATATAATAAATATATATAAATTTATATATATTTAATTGTATTTATATAAATATAAATATATATTAAATAAATATAAATATAATT
>CAUYON010004620.1:0-10171 GCA_963573935.1 Arctocebus calabarensis | reverse complement strand
TAAAGACATTGATACTCTACATTTAATAAGTTTCCCCAGTACCCTGCTAAGATGCACCGTAGGTGTGATCCCACCAATTGCCCTCCCTCCACCCATACTCCCCCCTCCCCTCCCCTCCCTTTCCCCTTTCCCTGTATTTCTATGCTATAATTGGGTTTGGGTTTAAGCAATTCTCTTGGTTCAGCCTCCCAAGTAGCTGGGACTACAGGCACCCACCACAATGCCTGGCTATTTTTTGGTTGCCGTTGTCATTGTTGTTTATTTGACTCAGGCTGGGTTTGAACCCACCAGCTTTGATGTATGTGGCTGGTACCCGACCCCCTGAGCTACGGGCGCCGCCCCAGGAGTTCTTTTTTGAAGTATCTGGGGGCCCCTGATCCTGTTGAGCTTGGCTGTCTGGCCCTGACTGTTTCTTTTTGCCCCTGGCAGCCTAACCAACTATGAATTCACTCAAAATTGTTTCTTAACACCCTTCTTGCTGCAAAAGATAAAATATGAAATTCAAGCCCTTAGAGCAAAGGCTCCAGGAGAGCAAATAATTTTAGCAAATATTTTTAGACCTAGAAAAGCAAATCCACCATCCTAACGATGGACCAGAACCTGGAGCACTCAGCGGTCTCACGAACCCTCATTGAGACGGCACTTTGGGAGAAAGGGCACCTGTCTGAGACCCCACCTATGTCCTTTTTTTAGTAATATAGAATAATCTTGTACGAGTTTTCCAGTTTTCTATGAATGTGAGTATATGCTGCTAAATCAGTGGCTTGTAATATCTTAAAAACGTAAGCACCTCTCTCTTCGACTGAGTCAAAGCAAACGGTTCAGCTGGATTCCCTGGTGGGGCGTCCAGCTGACAGGAGCTGTTTGTGGCTCACACGCCCAAGTCTCCATGCTGTCCCTCCCTAGCTCACCGCTCGCTACCCCACCTGGTGACGTCTGGGCTATGGACAGATGCCTGTGGGCTCAAACACGTTTCTCCTCCTAAAACCTTCAATTACAGGGATGCAATTGGGATTTTCATCGTCTTTTAATACCATGTCTCAGGAGCAATTAAGAACACTGAAGGCAGATCAAAACTTGTCAGGAGATGTACGTTTTAGAGATAAAAAAAGCCTTTCAATTCTCTGAGAGAAAACTGAGTAGCCCCAAACCAGCAGTATACACCCTGAATGTGCCGTCCGCTAGACAGACGTATCTGGGTTAATAAATGATGTGAGTGGACGCGGGTGATGCTGTTGTTGGTGGGGTGGGGGTGAAGGTGCTGACGAGGGCCTGACCGCACCCTTTGTGGCCCCTGAATTCTCTGGTCAGGGTGGGGGGACCAAGGGGAGCCTCCCCACACCATCCATACATAGGTGGATGAGGAGTCAGGGTTCTCCGGAGAAACAGAACTAGGAGGCTGGAAACTTGGGGAAGAGGCGATTCTATGGAGGCTGGAGAGTCTTCAGGACAATTTCTTCCTCTTCGGAAACCGTCTTTTTGCCTAAGGTTTTTGACTGATCGGATGATGTTCACCACACTGGGGGTGGGAGGAAATGGATGTCCATTGGCTTTAATCACATCCAAAAGATACCTTCACACAAGACCCAGACAAGTGTTTGACAAATGACCGGACAGGCTAGTCATGCTGACACACGGAACAAGCCTTCACAATAGGACAGTCTGTGTCTCTGAAACACTGCTCTTTGGATGGGATTTCCCTTCCCTTCCCTTCCCTTCCTCCCCACTGACTTGCAGTGAGCCCTGGGGTGGGCAGCCCCTCTCTCCTCCCTGGGCTGTGCCACCATGCTGGGAGGCCGCGGCCTCTGCTGTCAACCAGCAGCCAGCACTGAGCTGGAGATGGGGACACTGCCTGTGGGTGCTGTGCTCAGCTGCTGAGCCACGACACTCCAGAGAGTCACAACACTTTCCAGTCTTGCCCCTGCGGACCGTCCAGGGCGCCCTGGGGCATAGGTGAAATGGATGTCCAATATATACAGGATGTGCACAGATAAAGTTCAGATAAAAACCAATATTTTAGAATAAGTGTGTCTCATATCATATTTGACTCATAATTATACTAAAAAATTGTTTGCTATTTATCTGAAATTCAACCTTAACTAGGCATTCTGTATTTTTAATTATTGAATCTGGTGACCCTCCTGGAGTGGGAAACAGGTCCCTGCAGGTACACTATTCGGTAACTCAGAATTCCTTTTCTTTCCCAGGCCCCTCAGAATCCCTGGACATTTGTCCCTTCACTTTCCATTCCTTCTTGCAGTTGATGTTTATGGGACACGGGGTCCTGCCTTAGGGAGGACAGGGTGCCAACGGTCATTGCCAGGTGGGGGCTGCAGACCAGGAAACAGGACTTTGTGACCGAGGCAGGGAGGCCTGGCAGGGCGGGAGGACCAATCAGCTGACCCTGGAAGGGCCCATCTAGCCCCGGCCCGTGTGGCGACCAGAGCAAAGTCCCCTCTAGAGGGCAGAGCAGAGTGAAGCTGGGGCTGGGGAGTAGGGGAAGGGTGATGGTCATTTCTCCATGTCGGGGACACAGAGAGAACCTGCCTCCCCAACACTTAGAATCGTAAACTCCAGTGTAATGAGCAAGGAGGACACACAGCAAGTTGTGAAGTTATCAGATTCAAACTCGAGTTGCTTGTGTCAAACCCTGGCAAACGGGGCCTCTCACGTACTGTTTGCCTGATAATGGGAACTAGCACCAGACATTTTCCCAAACCACAGCTCGCCGAGTGAGTTGAACAAGGACAGTTAGCCACAGGGGGGTGGCCAGCCACTTTCACAGGAACAACTGTCTAACATACTCACTAGCCCAGGGCCAACCTGCAGGGACCTCACCCTAACTGCGCTACCCACTGACTTTCCAGCTCTTGTAAGGAGCCGCCAGTGCCAGTGAGCATCCTTTCCAAACAGCTTGCATAGCACAGCTCCCTCTGTCCCTGTACTCCCGACCTTCTCATTTGTCCTCTGTACATGCTGGAGGCCACTGGGTCTGGCTGCGTGCTCTGGACTGCACTCCTGCTGTGCATTACTCCAAATCCTTTTGTTTAGAGATTCATCACCTACCTTTTCATGTTGATAGAATCTGGTGTCAGAAGTGGGCTTTGCAGCAGATTCACCTGGAGAGATTGGGGGTCCCTGGAATGAGTCCTGTGGTCCCCACACTCGGCTGCTAGAGTCCCTGTTGCAGGCGTCACCTCCTTCTCTCTCATGAGGCTTTCTGCAGAGAACTCTCATTTTTCTTCTGGTTGAGTTTTTCAGACCCTGTGTGTGAGGCTGTCCGTTTAGGAGGAGCTCCCCTGTCCTGGAAGGAGGTCTCCTGTTCAGAGAGGTCTCTCCCTCTCCTCGCTTTTGAAGGGATGTCCCTCTTGAGGGAGGGAAGGCTCTGTGACCCTTCCTGGTGAGTGCATACATTACTCTTTAGTTTGTGTGCGTGTACGTGCGCACGCACCTGATGTTTTGGCTTTTTGTGTGTTAGACAACTTATTGCAAGTTGTCAACAACTTGCCTAGATAGATGGATTTACAATCCAGACAACGAAGTTTAAAGGGGAGCGAGGGAGTCCCTTTTTTGGTACTCTGGCTGGTGACACATTCAATCATTATGAGGATCACTCAGATAGTTTGTTTTTCTTAGAACTAAACTAAAAGACCACGGCTATAAAATTGTACGGTCCATTTAGAATACATATGTATCTCAACTTATAGCTCAAGTCTCCCAAATGCATTTAGGAGTCAAAGGTTGCCTTGCTGCAAACACTGGCCTCAGAGCCAGCTGAGACCCTTTCATCTCCAGACACCTCCTTCCTACACCACCTCCCCTTTATCCTTCTTGAAGTTAAAATCTCTTTTTTCTATCACTCCTTGGCTTTCTGGCTTATTGACTACCTAAGTAAAGACACTTGAAAACAGCAGGTACACAAAAACTTGTTTTGACCTTCTTGATTCTTTTTTTTTTTTTTTAGACAGTTTCATTTTGTTACCCTTGGTAGAGTGCTGTGGCATCACAGCTCATAGCAAACTCCAGCTCTTGGGCTTACGTGATTTTCTTGCCTCAGTTTCTCGAGTAGCTGAAACTGCAGGCACCTGGCATAGTGCCCGGCTATGTTTTTGTTGCAGTTTGGCTGGGGCTGCGTTTGAACCCGCCACCCTCTGTATATGGGGCTGGCGCCCTACTCACTGAACCACAGGTGCTGCCCCATGCCGCTTTTTAAAAGAAAAAAATGGAATTCCTGTGTAAAAGACATTTTTCTAGACATCTCTCTAGAAGGAGAGTCAACACTCTTCCTTTCAAGGACAAGGAATTAAAACCACAAGAATTCTTCTGTTGGAATAACTCTTATCTTTTAAGCCTCTTCACATAAGTTGGTTCACAGCCTTCATGAGATTACATATCAGAGCAAATGAGAAATCTTAGAGTTTAACCTTGCTCCATTTTTTCAGAAATATAATTTGAATTCAAATGACTTCACATAAACTCCACATAAACTCCATTTATATTACTAGGCTTTCCTCATGACTAAGTTTCTAAAAAAAACCTGTTAAGGTCTTTGTTTTTGTTCATTTCTATGCTTATATTTGTATGTTTATATGTTTTATATAGATAATATCTTTCTACCAAAAAACATTAAAGAACTCTGGTTGACTGAAAGGGAGAAATAAGCACTTAACTGGAATAACTTATCACAGATGCGGTAATTAACCTAAAAGCCTTTTAGTTCAAGTTCACCTGACCTAAGTATTTGATAAATAAGTTGCTTTTAAATTCATTGATAAAATAGAAATGAAAATGTCTTCAGAATTGTTAGCATAGCTTCCTTTTTTTGTCTCAGGTAAATGTTTTAAAATCATAAAAAGTGTGAATTTGACCTAAAAACAAACCTGCAGATGAGAGTGCCATGTGATGGCCATTTTCCCTGTATCAGCACAATAATTTGATTTTAGGGTTTTTTTTTTTTTGACAGAAAACAACTTAAAATAATGACTAGCTCTACTATCTCAGTTTTCATAAGTCGTCTAGGTACAACTGTTAAAAATAATAAAGTAGGTGCATATAAATGGAATAAACATTTACAAAAAAGCTTTCATGTAATTTGAAATTGTAAAGTTATGTTGTGTTTAAAGTTATGTTAAATAATATTCACAAAAATAGCTGAGTCAATTATAAATAAATCAAATGCTGAAACATTAATTGCTAAAATAGCTTCACATTTGTTTCCTTTTGGTTTCTTAAATTGCAGAAAGACAAAAACTTGGGCCAGTGCCCACAAGGAACCTTTCCCCTCCCCAGCCAATGCCCAGGGCACTCACAGGTCAGGGTTCCTGGACTCAGCGGACTACACCACCCCTTGGGGACCCTGCCCTTGTGGAAGTATCTTTGTTAAACTCTCCTCAGATCATCCCCTGTTCCCTGACTGGCTAGAAACACCTGGGCCCTGCTGAGGCCCCTCCTCAGGTCACCTGCAGAGGCCTGCAGCTCAGATGGCCCTGGTGTGCTGGTTTCCTGGGATTGTCACAACAAAACACCGCCCGTTAGTGGCTTACAGCAACTCGCGTCTGTCACCTTGCAGTGCTGAGGTGTCACCCGGGGGCCCGTAGCGGGGGTTCCAGGGGCGGGTGGGTCCCTGGCCTTCTCCAGCTTCTGGAGGGTGCTGCATGCCTTGTTCCTGGGCCTCCTCACTCCGACCTCTGCCCTTTGTCGTCCTTACTTCTTCCCTGACTCTAACCCCCTGACTCCCTCTGATAAGGCCCCCGTGCTGATATTGGGTTCACCCAGTTAATCCAGGGTGGCCGCTCATCCCAAAGGCTTTACCTTAATCACATCTCTATATTAGGGTGTGGGTTGATGTCTTTGGGGGCATGACTCTGCTGGCCACCCCTGGCTGGTCCTGTGTGCCCGTCACCCCATGCGGTCTCCACCCCATGGTGAGTTGTGGTCTCTGTATGTCCCGTGGGCTGTCTTTTCAGATTTGTCCTCACCACTGACAGTTCTCTTTGGTCCTCTGAAGAAGGGCACCTTGCGTAAAAGCTCCTCATTGGTAAAAAGAGTGTAGGACCTGAGGTCCCCAGGCTGGCACTGGTCACTGTTTGGGACCTCACCAGGTTACCCCTCACACACTGCACAGCACACCTGTGGGACAGCTGACGGGCCTGGAAGAACAGGCCCCTCCTTCCCGCCCTCTCCTGCTACCCCTCCACCAGGCCGGCTGCAGTGAGCTCGAGGATGTCCCTTTGTGCCCTGACCTCCATTCCGCCAGAACTCGCTCTGGCTCCTCGGACATTTTCAGTCCCAGCCTACTCACCCCTCACACCCTCCGCGGGGCCTCCTGACCATTTTCATTTCCACTTTCTCATTGTTCCTTCACCTTTTATTTTCTTTCAAGTAAAAATATAGAGGAAACACATGGCTCTTTCCCCAACATTAATGAAATGGAAAAAAGAGAATCCACAGAAATAGGAGGTTAAGAAGCTCGAGTGGGCAATTTGAGCCATTCTGAGCAATTTCTATCCCGTCCACATGCACTCAGTCTGCTCTGCCCAGGTCCCTTTGTCCTGAGGGCCCCGCGCCCCCCGGGCCATGATGAAGGGGGGTTCAGACCAGGCAGTACTGGGATCTTTCTCCGAGGCCTCCCTCACTTCCTGATGCTCAGAATGGCACAGGAGGAAGGGGAGCCTCAGAAAGAAGAAAATGAGAGAGGAGGCAAATTACAGGGCGCTGGGGGCCCTGCCCCTGAAGCCCTCTGAGTTCTATTTGTGGCAGGGAAATGCTGGTCTTCGGTTTGTGGCTTGGGATGGAAGCCACATGTGTATTTTCCACGGCTCTTGCCAGGAGACCTGCCCGGCCACAAACCCACCACACCCAGTGGCAGTGCCAAAGCATCCACCCCCACCTGGGTTCCTGAGCAGGGCATCTCCAGGATTCCAGTAGAAATTGTTGGATGCGTTAACCCGGGGGGAGAATCCCATCCGATGCAGTGTGATTATTTCATATCTCACTTGGTGTCTCTTCCGGCCCTGGCCTGGACGAACGCTAGGAAGAAGTGTAGCTGGTGCCACCCAGAACCCCCCACCCTGGCACCTGCTGTCCAGCGGCTGCCGGCCTTCCCTCTAATTACAATTGTCCTTATCTCTGTTTGTCCCCTGACCAGGTCCTACAGAATCTTCTGGGCCCAAGACTGCCTCAGGGGACCATGCATGTGGCCTGACTCAGGCAGGCAGGTGGGAACAGACATGTGCAAAGCGAATAATGAACAAGGGGCAATTTAGTGTCAGGGCAAATCCTATATATGGATTGAGAGGGGAAATTAGGGAAATGTGTTTCTCAGTGGGCAGCAATGGTCTCCTTATGGTTTTGGGTGATGAATTTACGTGGCTATTTCCTTTCCTATAAAAAGTTGATCTTTTAATGGTCAAAATTACTTTTTCTGTTCTCTTTCTCCCGATGCATGAATCACCCCCTAAAACACCTGTTCCTGGCCAGGGGGGAGCCAGAGATGGAGGGACGTGAGTCGGGACTGCGGGAGCGTCCCAGGAGCAGCTGGCGGGACTGAGGATTCACAAACATTTCAGAGAAAATGCCAAGGAAAATCCCGTTAAAGGGACAAGGTGCAGCGGGGACTCATTCCCTGGAGGGGTTGATGTGGGGTTTCCTGAAGAAATGTGCCGTTCTGGACAGACCCTCTCTAGACCTTGAGACCTGACTGGACCACGTGGGCCTTGCCCCACCCCCACCCTCCTGCTGTCCCCATCATCTCACCCAGTGGTGAGGACAACATCCCCACTCCTGCTGCTGGTGAGCTGACCTGCTGAGTGGGGCCAGGCGCAAGTGCTGGCCCGGGGCTGGGCCCCTGCTGTGGGGATGCTTCTGGGGAGGGGGGGCTCTGCCCTCAGATGGGGGATG
Organism: Arctocebus calabarensis; assembly: GCA_963573935.1. NCBI lineage: Eukaryota > Metazoa > Chordata > Mammalia > Primates > Lorisidae > Arctocebus > Arctocebus calabarensis. Next base: position 2,272 of record CAUYON010004620.1, on the reverse strand, counting down.
GTGGTGTTTGAGCCCACATCTGTGTTGACCGTGATGCCTCACGTAGGTTGAATGGTGCCCCCCACAAAGATATGTCCATGTCCTAAAACCTGGAATGTTTTCTCTTATTTGGGAAAAGGATCTTTGCAGGTGTAGCTAAATTAGGGATTTTGAGAGGAGGAGATTGTCCTGGATCAGGTGGGCAGGCCCTAAATCCAGTGGGAGCTGTGACACATGCACAGAGGACACAGGGTTGGGGGGGCACAGGAAGGCGAGCAGGACCTGGAGCAGCACAGCCATGGCCACAGAGCAGCCACCAACAGCTGGAATAGGGAAGGGGGGTCCTCCCCAGAGCCCTAGGAGGGCCACGGCTCAGCCATTCCGTGACCTTGGACTTCTGGCCTCCCTCCAGAACTGTGACAGAATAAATTTATGTTGTTTAATCCACCCAGTTTGTGGCCATCTATTGAGGCAGTCCCAGGAAAGTAATGAAATAGTCAAGGACACAGGAGTGACCACGTCTAAACAGCTGGCAAGGGCAGCCCCCAATTCTACTGGAACCTTCTCTTCATCGCAGAGTCACCATCTCAGGTGTCAGGGGGCAGACCAGGCAAAACATGACATTCGCCAGGTACATTAGGTGTGCAAACAAATTACCACAAATTTGGCAATTGGAAATTACATATGTTTATTATCCCATGTACCTGGGAGGATGGGCACACGGCTTAGCCAGGCCCTTTGCTCAGTGTCTCCTAAGTTTGCATTCAAGATGTTGGCTGGATTGCCTTCCTTTCTGGGCACTGGGAACTTCTAAGCCCCAGAGGACGTTGGCAGAGTTTAGACCCTTGCAGGTGCAGGAACGACTAACGTTCCTGGTTATCGAGGCTGTTACAGGGGCTGCTCTCAGCTCTAAGAGCCCAGCAGTGTCCTGCCACAAGGCCCCTCACAGCGTGGCCTCTGCCTACTTCTAGGCCAGCAGGATCTCTCTTCCAAGGGCTCCCCTGGTTAGGTCAGACCCACCTCAATAACCTCCCTTTGGACTAACTGGATGTCAGCTGATTAGGGTACTTAATTGCACCTTAAAAATCTCTTTTTTGTGCTCATCATCCCTATTTATTAGAGAAATGCAAATCAAAACCACCCTGAGATACCATCTAACTCCAGTGAGAATGGCCCACATCACAAAATTTCAAAACTGCAGATGCTGGCATGGATGTGGAGAGAAGGGAACACTTTTACCTGGTGGGACTGCAAACTAATACAACCTTTTTGGAAGGAAGTATGGAGAACTCTCAAAGAACTCAAGCTAGACCTCCCATTTGCTCCTGCAATCCCATTACTAGGCATCTACCCAGAAGGGAAAAAATCCTTTTATCATAAGGACACTTGCACTAGACTATTTATTGCAGCTCAATTTACGATCGCCAAAATGTGGAAACAACCTAAATGCCCACCAACCCAGGGAATGGATTAACAAGCTATGGTATATGTACAATATGGAATAATATTCAGCCACTAAAAAAAATGGAGACTTTACAGCCTTTGTATTAACCTGGATGGAAGTGGAATACATTATTCTTAGTAAAGCATCTCAAGAATGGAGAAGCATGAATCCCATGTACTCAAGTTTGATATGAGGACAATTAATGACAATTATTGACACGGAGGGGGTGAAGGAAGGGGAGAGGAGAGAGAGGAAGAATGAGGGAGGGGTGGGGAAAAGAAGAGCAGAGAGAGGGAAGGAGTAAGGGGGTGGGGTCTTGGGGTCTTGGTGTGTGCCACACTTTTGGGGGGCAAAACACGATTGTAAGAGGGTCTTTTCTTAACAAATGCAACCAGTGTAACATGGTTTCTTGTACCCTCAATGAATCCTCAACAATAAAAATATATATATATATTCATTAGTGATATTGGTCTGTAATTTTCTTTTCTGGTTGGGTCTTTTCTTGGTTTAGGGATCAAGGTGATATTCGCTTCATAGAATGTGTTGGGTAATATTCCATCTTTTTCTATATTTTGGAAAAGGTTGAGTAATATAGGTACTAGTTCCTCTTTAAAGGTTTGGTAGAATTCTGACATGAAGCCATCTGGTCCCGGGCTTTTCTTTTTAGGGAGATTTTGAATAGTTGATCCTATTTCAGAAGTTGATATTGGCCTGTTCAACATTTCCACTTCATTCTGGCTAAGTCTAGGAAGGTGGCGTGCTTCCAAATATTGGTCAATTTCCTTCAGATTTTCATATTTCTGAGAGTAAAGTTTCTTGTAATATTCGTTAAGGATTTTTTTAATTTCT
>CAUYON010004619.1:0-14252 GCA_963573935.1 Arctocebus calabarensis | reverse complement strand
TAGGATCCTGGGTTAGAAGTTATTTTTTTTAAGGAGGTTAAAAGTCGATGACCATTCCCTTCTAGCTTGAAAGTTTTGATCAGAGAGATCTGCAGTTATTCTAATATTCTTCCCCTTGTAAGTAATGGTTTTCTTGCATCTCACTGCTTTCAGAATTTTCTCCTTCATATTAACTTTAGTGAAGTTGACTATGACGTGCCTAGGGGATGTCTTATTCAGGTTGAGTCATGCTGGGGTTCTAAAACTGCTGTCTGAATTTCAGAGTCTCTAGGCATGTCTGGAAAATTCTCTTTCATAATCTCAAGAAGAAGGGACTCTGTGTCTTGTGAAGCCAGTTAGTCACTTTTAGGTATCCCTATAAGAGGAATATTGGTTTTCTTCGAGTTATCCCAGAGCTCTCTGAGAGAATGATCCATTTTTGCCTTCCATTTCTCTTCCTCTTTGAGCATTTGGGAGCGTTCGTAAGCTCTGTCTTCAGTATCCAGAATCTTTTCTTCTGCTTGCTCCATTCTGTTACTGAGGACTTCTACTGTATTTCTCAGATCTTTGAGGGCTGCAACTTCTTGTCTCAATGTGTCAAAATCTTTGGTCATTTTGTCTTTGAATTGGTTGAATTCTTAAGGCATCTTATGAATTAATCCTATAATTTCTACCTCCACCGTTACTTCCATTTTGTTGATCTTGTTTGCAATCCAAATTCTAAATTCAATTTCAGACATCTCAGCTATCTGTTTGTGGATGGGATCCTCTGGATTTGCTGGTTTGTCATTCCTTGGGGTAGTTGAACTGTTCTGTTTATTCACGTTGCCAGAGTTTTTCCGCTCATTCCCCCCCAATGATTGTTTGTCAGCGTTTAGGTAGATGAGTAGGACAGGTGAAATTGAACTGGAAACTTCTACAGTTATGGTTGACCAGCCCTTCACCTAGGAACTGGGACTGGTGACTGCAGCTTTTCCTCTGTAATTTTGCAAAATACCTGTACAGTACTACAGTCTGTGACTCTAGAGGCCTGCTTGGTGTAGTGGGGGTAGGTGGCTTTGTCTTATATTCAGCTGATCTCTGTCCAATCCTAGTGAATCAATAACCCTGGTTTGCAGTCTCAGCTTCGGTGGGATACAAGCAACTAGGACATCCCTTTCCTCACTTGTAATATCTGGAAGAGGACAATCAAGCCTTCCCACTACAGAAAAACCTGGGACCCACTCTCTAGCTGGAGAGTTCAAGAGGACTCCAGCAACTAGATGTTAGATGTCTCTTGGGAGCTCGAGTGTGATTTGACAGCCTTTGGTGTGCTGAGGAGTCATAAATGCCCATCCAGTAGAGCCAGGGGGTTGATGCCTCTTACCTTACCTTGGTCGTCCTTCACCACCAGACTCTGGTCACCCCAGTCTCTGGTAGTCTCTCTGGTAGTCTCTCTGGTAGTCTCTGTTAACCCAGTCTCTGTGGTTCTGTTCTGTCCATTGAGCAAATGTGCCAGGGCTATGCGCCTGCCAGAGTCAAAGTGACGTTGTTGCCTCCTCCTTTTGGCTACCACAGTCTACCACCATCCAGCAGGGGAGGCTGAGGTGTGCCTGCCTTGGGTGCTCAGTGGCATTTGAAGAAAGTTCCACCTTAGCTCAGTCCAAACCTGAGGATATCCAGACAGCAAAAGAATTTCTCCATCGGCCACTGCACCTTTGTTGCCGCTGTTCTGCAGTACTGGAATCCCTATAGGGCAAGGTCTATTTCCTTCTGTAAGGCCACATAGTTGGGGAGATGACTCTACAGAGTTAGACCCCAGCAGGATCACTCTACTAATGCTGAAGTTGGGTGGGAGGTGCCTCCTCTTAGGTTCGTGCACCTCAGCAGCTTCTGAGCCACCACCTGTAGTGCAGGAACCCAAGCCTTTGCTGCTGAGATGCTCTTTTTCTTTGGGCCAGGTCAGTCACCTTTCCCTCTGTGTTTTCTTGTACAGTTACTGGATTTACAGGTACAGCACAGCTGTACAACTGCCATGTATGCAATGCCCAGTCCTAGCTAAGAAATGCAGACAATCTGGATTCTGGAGGAGTTGGATTTCTAGACTGCCAGGTCAGTGAGGGGGAGTAGACAGAATGATGAAGGTGGCTAGGAAACATTTGTTCAAATTTCCTACCAGACAAGGAAATTCCTAGACTCTGAGTAGTGGCCCTCTTGAGAATGAGTCCTGGTTTCCAGCAATTCCCTCCGGTGGAGTGAGGAAGGAGAGCCTCAGTTTATTGCTCACCAGTAGAGATCACACAGTAAGTAAGCAGCTCTCTTAGGGGAGGGGACGACCACACAACCTCTTTGGGATGAGATCTGTACTGAAAATAGTTTCTTTGGGGTTGAAGCTTGCCTCAGCAGGGAAGACGAGCAATTATCTATCTCATCTCTCAGTTCAGCTCTCCTTCTTTGGCTTTGTTGGGTTCTTTCTGGCTGTTATCTCTCCCTCCGGACTGGAGCCTTTGTTGGGAGCTGGCTCCAATCAGCCGTCATACCCCATTCCCGCTTGTTCTTGTTGGCTGTAAAAATTGGAGTTAGGGAAAATAGCCAACCCGAGGATTTAGCAGAACACCCATCACATTGAGACCAAATGAATTAATCAACAGATAAAAAGGCTACCAGTCACACAAGCCCACAGATGCACGCACAGTCAGAAACACATAGACATCAGGAACATATTCTTGTTAGCAAAGTATCTCAAGAATGGAAGAAAAAGTATCCAATGTACTCAATGAAGCTAATTTAAATGTTTCATATGAAGGCTATAACCCAACTATAGCACAAGACTACAGGAAGGGTGGGAGGTTAGGGTGGAGGGAGGGTAATTGGTGGGGCCCCACCTATGGTGCATCTTAGAAGGGTACAGATGAAACTTACTAAATGCCATGCAGGGTATGTTAAACAGTTTGATGAAAACATTTCAGGTTGTATATGAAACCAGCACATTGTACCCCTTGATTGCACTAATGTATGCAGCTATGATTCAATAAAAAAAATTAAATAAAAAGAAACACATAGACATACAGACAGAATAAAACAAACAAAAAACAAAACAAAACAAAAATTTACAATAAAAATTATAATTGTAAAATAATTGAAAAACAAAAAGCCTCAAAAATTTGATGTACGTACTCTCAGAAACCATAAGAAGGGAAGAAGAGGAAGAGAGAAAGAAAAATAAAAAAAGAAAGAAAAATAAAAAAAGTTGGTAAAAGAGTTAAAAAGGAAGAAAGAAAAAAGAAAAATAAAATTAAAAATATAAAAAAATAATAAAAAATTAACAATAGCTCCTCCAAGAATAGGATGAAAAAAAAAAGCACCAATCTCAAAAATATTATTTTATATATATATCGAAATAACATCTATACGTATGAAGTAAATGTCAACTTTAGTAGGAATGAGTTTATAATGCAATATACTTTCTGGACACCAGGATGATGCTGTGAGTGGTTCCCAGGCTTATTCTTGATTGAGAGTTTACATTGTTACCACGGTAACCATTCTACCTGGCTGGTTGCCATTTTTGCAGTTTGTAGAAAAGTTTGTTTCCTACCTGTTGCCCCACTTTGGGTGCTCTGTTCCTGACTGCATTCCTATCCGACCTCCAAACTTGGTGCAGGAGTCCACGCTTCACAAATCTTTCCACTCTGCTCCCACGTTCTCCTGTGAACTGGCACCTGCAATCAGCTGTGTGGGAGCGGCTGGGTGCTGCAGCTCTGGCCGCTGTCGCACCCACAGCTAGGGTGGTACGTTCCCCACCAGGGGTGGTACGTTCTGTTTAATTACTCCTGGTGTTCTGGGAAAAGGTATCCACCATTTCGGATAATTCAAAATGTCTTTTTCCCAGGCGGGATCCCCTCCCCTCAATTTTCCTTTGGGCTGCCTAGCCCTCTTTGTCTTTGAGGGGCACCCCTTTCTGGTGGTCAAACTCTGCTTAGGAATCCACAGTTCACTTAAATTTTCATCAATTAGATTTTATGAATTGCGAACTGCTATCCTCAGTGAGGGAGGGGCCGGCTGCCCTCCAGTGCGGCTGAGCAGGGGAAAAACTCTATAGTAATGTCTGTGGTTTTGAATTACACCTCATATACAGCAATCCACCAATTCGCTGTGCATTTCCAGCTGTCTATCCTCTCCAATAATCCACATTGGGAAAGATCCAGAGCCCCCTCCCTCTCACCTGATGACTCAGGAGAGATGGGCTGCACGTCTGTTTCAACCTTCATCATGCTTCGCCTCGCCGATTTTGTCTTTGAATTCTTGAGACAAATTTTTAATTATTCCTAGAATTTCTAATTCCAACTTTGCTTCCATTCTGTTAATTTTATTTCTCATCCAAACTCTAAATTCGATTTCTGACATCTCAGCCAATTGTTTATGTGTGGGATCTTCTGGTGTGGCTGCTTTGTCATTCCTTGGGCAAGTTGGTGTACTCTGATTATTCATATTGTCAGAGTTTTTCTGCTGATTCCACCCCATGAATGTTTTTTGCCATCTAGATAGATGAGCAGATAAGGTAAATTGGATTGGGGGCTCCTGGGGTTGTGGTTAACTAGCCCTTTGCCAAAGAGGTGGGACTGGTGACTGCTGCTTTTCCTCTACAGCTTTGCAAAGGACCTGTACAGTACTACTGCCTGTGACTCTGAGGACCCGCTTGATGTGGTGGGGCTAGATGGCTCTGTCTTTTATTCAGCTGATCTGTGTCCAATCCTAGCGAATCAGTGACTCTGGGTTGAAGTCTCAGCTGTGGAGAAACACAAGCAACTAAGACATCCTACCCACCACGGACAACAACTGGAAGAGGACAAACAAACAGCTTTACAACAGAACCAGGGTATCACCTTGGAGCATGCTCAGGTGACTTGCCCCGTTCAGGAGTTCCAAACTGATTGTTCCAGTCAGCACCAACTCTCTAGTGGGAGAGTTTATAAGGTCGCCAGCAACTAGATAGTAGGGGTCTACTGACAGCTCAAGTGTGCCTCACTCCGGTGCTCCGTGGAGTCAGAAAGGCCTGCCCAGTAAAAGAGTTGGACCAAGGGGGCTGATGCCTCTTTCCCTACCTTGCACCTTGTTCACCACCAGTCTCTGGTAACCCCACTTTCTGGTAACCCCACCACTAGACTTTTGTTACCCAGTCTCTGTTGCCCAGTTTTGTCCAATAAACAATTATGCCAGGGCTTTGCACCTGCCAGAGTCAAAGGAAAGTCAATGCCTCCTTGACCCAGCCACCATCCTTTGCCACCAGCCGGCAGGGGGAGCCAAAGCCGCCTGCCTCAGGTACTCAATGGCAACTGGGGAGTATTCCACCCGAGGTCAGTCCAAAACCTGGTGATAACAAGACAGGAAATGTTTTTCTCCCTCAGCCACCACACCTTTGCCCTTGCCACCTTTCAGCTCTGGTATTCCTGTGGGGTGAGGTCTGGCTCCCTTTGGAAGTCCTCAGAGTTGGAGAGGTGTCTTCTCCAAAATTAGACCCCAGCAGGATGGCTCTATTAACGGTGATGCTGAGTGGGAAGTATCTCCACTCGGGATCCCGTGCCTCAGTGGTTCCTGAAACTCCACCCATCACATGGAGACCCAAGCCTCTGCTCACTGCTGAGTTGCACTTTCTCAGAGCCAGGCCAGACACCTTCCCCCTCCTCCCCATGCCTTTCTGCACTGTTACTGGATTCATAGATACAGGATAGCTGCGCTGCTGCCATCCATGCAATGCCCAGTCGTAGCAAAGAACCAGAGACATTCTGGTCTTTGCAGGGGTTGGACTTCTAGACTGCCAGGCAAGGGGGGAAGGGTGGACTGGAAGTTCAAAGTGACAGGGAAAATGTTTGTTCAACCTTCCTGCCAAACAAGAGGATTTCCAGGCTCAGAGCAAGGACTCTCTGGAGAAGGAGTCCCAGCTTCCAGCAGTTTGCTCCAGTTGGGTGAGAGAAGAGAACCTCAGTTCACCACTCACTAGTAGAGATCCCACAGCTAGCAAGCAACTCTCTTGCAGGAGGGAATGGACACACATCCTCTTTGGGATGAGTCTATGCATGAAATATGTTTCCTTGGAGTCGCAGCTTGCCTCAGAAGAGAAGATGGGTAATTATCTATCTCTTCTCTCAGCTCAGCTCCCACCCTTTGGTTTTGTTGGGTTCTTTCTGTCCATTATCTCTCCCTCTGGACTGCAACTTCTGTTGAAAGCTGGCTCCAGTCAGCCATCATCCCCCACGCCCCCTTATTCTTGTTGAATGTAAATATTGGAGTTAGGGAAAATAGCCAACCTTAGGATTTAGCAAAACACAAGACACTTTGCAACAAAATGAAGAAATAAACAAAAAAGGAACCAGACACACAATCAGAAACAAACTAAAAAGAAAAACACCCCCAAAAAGAAAAAAAAAAAAATCAAGTAGCCTGATGTAAGCACTCTCAGCAACCATAAGAAGGGATGATGAGAAAAAAAATTAATAAAAGTTTAAAAAATTAACAGTAACTCTTAACAAGAAAGAAAAAAGTTAAAAGCACAATAAAGCAAAAAGAATGAGCAAAGAAATATAAGGCACCACCACCAAAAATATTTTATATATAAATAAAGTATATACATATACACTATATGTATGCCGTAGGGATCAACTTTAGTTGGAATATATTTATGTTGCAATATACTTTCTGGACACCAGGTGGCGCCCTGAGTGGTTCCCAGGATTATAACTGATTCCCAGCTTCCTTTGTTCTTGGTGGTTGCCTGGCTACCCACTTGGTGCTTAGATCCTGCTGAACTGTTGATTCCATCAATCTCAAAAAGTCTTTACAGGCAGGTTTCACAAATTCTCCCTGCAACAATTGCCATGAAGTGGGATATCCTGGGCCTGTTTCAAGTGTAGGATGACTGCCTGCAGGTGAGACTCAAATCTCCGCACCTGGCCTGTGCGGAAAGGTGCCTGAGGCGATGGCCATTTTCCAAATTTAAAACAATGTCCGCTTCCTATCTGGGATCTTTCCCATCTGAGTGTCTCTTCCACCACTTAACGCAGTGGTGCCATTCCAGACGACACCCCACTCTGCCAAATTCCGCTCAGGAGTCCACACTTCACCAGTCTTTCCACACAACACCTCATTTCCCCACAAATTGGGAATTGTAATCCTCTGTGGGGGGGTGGTTAGTTGCCTCGGCAGCTGAGGCAGAGAAACTTTCCTGGCAGTCTCCACAGCTCCAGATTACACTTCAAGTCCAGCAATCCGCCACTTCCCTGCACACTCCAAACTGCCACTCCATATTCCACACTGGGAATGATCTAGTCCACTCACTCTTACCTGTTGTTCTAGGAGAACTGAGCTAAACATTAATCCGGTCCACCATTGTTCTTTGCCTCTCGATTCATCTTTTTAGAAAATAGTCTTAGAGTTTTAGAATTTCAGATGTGTTTTATCAGATTTACCTCCTACTCTGAGACTAAGAGTAGTCTTTATGTTCTATAGTTCTGATTAATTTATCACTTCCCCTTTGTTTCTTCTTACCCATCTCCAGATAAGGAGAATAGTCGTTTAGGAAGAATTGGAAGAGTGCACTAGCTAACAGCAGTTGTCAGGGAGGGAAAGAATCTTGCTACTGTGCTCAAGGGCTTCTTGCCTGTATTTGTTGTAGCCTGCTTGAAATTATCTGGAGTGCTGACACTCTTCTCTAATGGCACAAAGACCTTCGTTTGGAGGCTGACATTGAGAACATTAAAAATCATAGTATGTGGAAGAATAATTAGAGGAAGTAAGGTTATTTTGTGTAGAGTGGGAAAGTTTTATAGGAGATAGAACTGTCTTCAGTAGCTAAAGGGTTGTCACAAGAATGATTACACTTGTTCCTTGTAGTTCCAAGTGGTTGAATATGTTAGAAGGGATTTGTCTAAGACTCAAGGAAGGAAGATTACTATAACTGACAAAGATGTTGATTTAAATATTTATTTAATCCAGATTTGAACCATTGATTCAGCTAAAAATTTCATGTTTAGATGTTACCACTTAGTACGAACATGCATGCATAAGTGGCCAAGTGCCTGTATGAGGTACTGGAAGGAGGCTTCTGTAAGTACTGGCTGTGTCGCTTTTTTACATTGGCATTATCCTCCAAGAACAACTGCTTTCCATTGCTACCTTCTTTTTATTTTTATGTTTTATAATTATTTGACATCAGTCTCTGGGTATGTATGGTGGTAGTTATTACTTTTCATCTGCATGAGCTCTTTCCATCCCTTTCTCCTGACATTCTCTTAAACAGTTTTGTAGGCAGAATAAAATGTCTATGTTCTAATCCCCAGAACCTGTACATATGTTACCTTGTATGGAAATGGGGCATTAAGGTAATCGATAGAATTAAGGTTATTAATCATCTTAATTTAAGTTTGAGTAATTATCCTAGATTATCATAGTGGGCCCAATGTAGTGTCATGGATACTTTGCTGTGGGAGAGGGAGGCAGAGGATCCAGTGATATGAGAAAAATTTGGCTAGCTATTGCTGGCTTTGAAGGTGGAAAGGGTCACAAACCAAGAAATGTGGGCCTCCTATAGAAGGTAGAAAAAGCAAGAAAATGGGTTCTCTATGTGGAACTCCAGAAAGGAACATAACCCTGATGATTCCTTTCTTTTCATCCCAGTGAGACCCATTTTGGACTTCTAACCTCCAGATCTATAATATACGTATACTGATTTTGTGTTGTTTTAAGCTATAGAGTTTGTGATAATTTACTATAGCAGCAATAGGAAACTAATACAGATTTCTGAGAAGATCCAAAGCCATATTTCAGGAACAGTAAGAACTGTTTCTTGGTATTTCTCTTATTCAGAAACTTAATGTGTGTATTGATGAACTGTTGTAGTCAAACATCTGATAATCTTCTTTATGGAAATATGCTTCTATTTCTCCAGTGTTTCTCAGTGACCTACTTTTGATCATCTAGGTCTTAGTCAATAAAAATATCCTATATGAGAAGTGGCCCAATAAGGTGAAGCTTACAGGGAGGGTAATTTTGCTCAGTATAAGGAAGAATTTTCTGTTAAAGCCATTCAAGGAGAGAGTGGGTTGTATTGGAAGGTTTGTGTGGCAGGAACTAAATGCTGAAATAAGTTAGTATAGTATTCATGCACTGCTTGAGGTGTTGGACTAGGACAGATTTTATGGTTATTACATCATAAAAACCTGAAAGGATGTAAGGAAAATATATTACTGAGGACTTGGGGGTTCTCTTGTGTATACAGGCATGCAAATTATGCCTATAGAAAGCCTCCAGCTTAAGTAGCCAATGGAATCCAGCTCATAGTTCATGTGGAAGCCATACATTCTGGCTATGGAGCTTCTTTTCCCTGACATAGAAGCAACCTTTTGCTAATTCATATAAAGGTATTATCTACTTGATAAGGAAGGACTGCATTCCCCCAAAGAAGGGACTTTTTTATTCCTGTTTTGCAAGGTGTTGGATGGGAAGCACAAACCCAGCACTTCTAAATGGTGCTATTGGAACATTCTCCCAATTGGTATATTCTAATAGCATATCTAGATGGGAAGAGAAACTAATAAATGAACAAACTAGTAAGTCTCTGTATTTTAGCACTAAATAAATACAAACACTCTTTCAGCAGTTCATTGTATAAGTTAGTAACAAATGGAGAAATCAAAAATCTAAGTATTGGAGATTATGAGGAGAGGGTGTGTCCACTAGAGATGTTCACAGAGAAGGCAGAGCATCTCCATCTGATTTGTAAGGCTTGTCATTTACCCAAATATGTAAGCATAAATGATGCCAGTGTCTTCAAAGGCACAGGAGATATACATGGGCACCTAGCTGAAGCAGTTTTGTAACTGTATGAAGACGGCCTGGCCACCTGTCACTGTCCAGCCAATATGCAGAGATGGGGTTTTAAGTCCAGACATGCTTTATTTTCAGAAGATCAGCGATTCTGTAGAAGAGTAAGAATAGCCTCTCAATTCTGTTCTGTCTCAGTTACAATTCTAACTACTAAAAAGTGAGAATAGCCTCTCAATTCTGTTCTGTCTCAGTTATAATTCTAACTACTATAACGTTTCTAATAACTTTTATAAAGAAATATAAGGAAACCAACCTACAAAATTTTAACTTTATCTGATAAGAAGTAACATCAAAGTAGATGTTACCATTCTAACAATGCAAAATGTTTAAACAACAGAAAGGTGGTTTTTTTTTTCTTTTTTTGGTAGGGTCAATTTTTTTTTTATATATATTTTTTATTTTATTTTTTTTTTATAGTTGGGGATTCATTAAGGGTACAAGAAACCATGTTGCACTGATTGCATTTGTTGGGTAAGGTCTCTCTTACAATCGTGTTTTGCCCCCGAAAGGTGTGGCACACACCAAGACCCCACCCCCCTCGCTCCTTCCCTCTCTCTGCTCTTCCTTTCCCCACCCCTCCCTCATTCTTTCTCTCTCTGCTCTACCCTTCCCTCACCCCCACCATGTCATTAATTGTCATTGATTGTCCTCATATCAAAATAGAGTACATGGGATTCATGCTTCTCCATTCTTGTGATGCTTTACTAAGAATAATGTGTTCTACTTCCATCCAGGTTAATACAAAGGCTGTAAAGTCTCTATTTCTTTAATGGCTGAGTAGTATTCCATAGTGTACATATATCAGTTTGTGAATCCATTCCTGGGTTGGTGGGCATTTATGCTGTTTCCACATTTTGGTGATTGTAAATTGAGCTGCAATAAACAGTCTAGTGCAAGTGTCCTTAAGATAAAAGGATTTTTTTCCTTCTGGGTATATGCCCAGTAATGGGATTTCAGGATCAAAAGGAAGGTCTAGCTTGAGTTCTTTGAGAGTTCTCCATACTTCTTTCCAAAAGGTTGTATCAGTTTGCAGTCCCACCAGCAGTGTAAAAGTGTTCCCTTCTCTCCACATCCATGCCAGCATCTGCAGTTTTGAGATTTTGTGATGTGGGCCATTCTTACTGGAGTTAAATGGTATCTCAGGGTGGTTTTGATTTGCATTTCTCTAATAATTAGAGATGATGAGCATTTTTTCATATGTTTGTTAGCCATTCGTCTGTCTTCATTAGAGAAGGTTCTATTCGTGTCTCTTGCCCATTGATATATGCGATTGTTGGCTTTCTTCATGTAGATTAATTTGAAGATCCTGGATATCAAGCCTTTGTCTGATTCAAAATATGCAAATATCCTTTCCCATTGGGTAGGATGTCTATTTGCTTTGGTTGTTGTCTCCTTAGCTGTATAGAAGCTTTTGAGTTTAATTAAGTCCCATTTGTTTATTTTTGTTGTTGTTGCAATTGCCATGGCAGTCTTCTTCATGAAGTCTTTCCCTAGGCCGATATCTTCCAGTGTTTTTCCTATGCTTTCTTTCAGTATTGTTATTGAACTTAAATTTAAGTCCTTTATCCAACTCGAATCAATTTTTGTGAGTAGAGAAAGGTGAGGGTCCAGTTTCAGTCTTTTACATGTGGATATCCAGTTTTCCCAGCACCATTTGTTGAATAGGAAGTCTTTCCCCCAAGGTATGTTCTTGATTGGTTTATCGAAGATTAGGTGGTTATAAGTTGTTAGTTTCATTTCCTGGGTTTCTATACGATTCCAAATGTCTATGTCTCTATTTTTGTGCCAGTACCATGCCGCCTTGACCACTATGGCTTTGTAGTACAGCCTGAAGTCTGGAATGGTGATACTCCCAGCTTTGTTTTTATTACTAAGAACTGCCTTAGCTATGCGGGTTTTTTTTCTGGTTCCATATAAAACGCAGAATCATTTTTTCCAAGTCTTGAAAGTACGATGTTGGTACCTTAATAGGGATGGCATTAAATAGGCAGATTGCTTTGGGAAGTATAGACATTTTAACAATGTTGATTCTTCCCAGCCATGAGCATGGTATGTTCTTCCATTTGTTAAGATCCTCTGCTATTTCCTTTCTGTGACAGCTAAATTTATATGTCAGGCTGACTGGGTGCCTAGATACTTGGTCCACCACTGTCCTGGGTGTGTTTGGGAGGGTGTTTGGGGTGAGTTGACATTTGAGTTGGTGGACTGAGCAAAGCAGATTGTCCTCCCCAGTGTGGGAGAGATTGGAATGGCTGAACAGAATAAAAAGGCTGACCCATCCAGGAGCTGGAGAGAATCCTCCCGCCTGACTGATGGAGCCGGCATATCAGTCTTTCCCTGCCTTTAAACTTGATCGGAAAGATCAGCTCTTTGTGGATCTCAGGCCTGCCGACTTGCAGACTCAGACTTACACCTTTGCTCTCCTGGCTCTTAGATCGTCAGATTCGGACTGGAATTATACTATTGGCTTTCCTGGGTCTTCAGCTGACTGCAGACCTTGGAAGTTCTCCGCTTCCATAATCCTGTGAGCCAATTCTTTACCTATAGTTCTACCTCCCTCTCTCCAGCTGGTGGTGTTTCTCAGGAGAACCCTGATATAGAATTTTCACTGTACATTCCTCCAGAAAGGGTTCTCTGTGGTGTCACCAACCAGCCTTGTTTATAGTGGGGTCCTGGGGTTACCTTGACCAGAAAGAGACCCTCCTGGATTTCACACAGCGTGATGCTGACTTTCACTCTGATGCGGTGCTTTGCAGGGGAGGTTCTAGCCTGCCTGAGACCACTGTCGAGGTGGGACCCGTGTCCAACATGCTCCTACCCCAGGGTGAAGCCTCTCCTCTGCACCTCTTCCTGTCACCAGCTCTTCTCCCCCCCTCCCCCATCGACCCCATTGACCAGTCCTCCTTAAACATTCTCTTTTTCTCACCATTCCCTGTTTACATCCTATCACAAGAGGGGTCATCATCTCCTTACAACCACTAGCTGTTGTCTTCTGAAAGATGAGGACAGGTCTGGAGGGCCAGCCCTCCTGTTGGGATTCCTAGCTGACCCATCATCCTAAGTAAACACACTAGAGCAGTGGTTCTCAACCTTCCTAACACTGCGGCCCTTTAATACAGTTCCTGAGGGTTGCAACCCACAGGTTGAGAACTGCTACACTAGAGGATTTTCTCTCTACTCAATAATTGTGGATGACTGGATTCTGATTAGACCTTCTTGTTCTTGTCCAGGTCAGACCTTTTCATCAACTATCTGGCCTGTGACTAAAAACTCTTTGGCTGGTGATTAGCACTTGCAAGATGGATTTTGGTGGCATCATCAGATCTGTGGGTTTTCTCCCTTGAGTCGGGCCCTACTCTCCCCCCGACCCTGACCTGTTTGAGTCAGCAGAGGTGATCTATGCTACAGGGACCGGGCAATAGCCATGGAAGGGTTGTGGGTTTTCACTTGAAGAGGGTTAATTAATTAATTATCTGCAAGGGCCTGAGAGAGACTCAAGGACAGTGGCTTCAGCCCAGCTGGCTCCTTCCTGCCTCTTCCTCACAAGCTCCTCTCCGCAGGCCTTTCATTTCTAACCCTGTACTCACCACTTCTTGGTTTCTGGATTCCTGTTTGGGTTAAACACCTTCCCCATTATGTCTCATGACTGTTCCATTTAAATTGTTTGATGATCCAAAGCATATTCTTTTAGGAGATGAAACATCAGGTTCGTGTAGCCAAATCTACTAATGCATGTTTTACGGAATTCTTTTTGTCAGGTTCTTTTGTATGACCACTAATCAGTGCTTGATGTTTTGGTATAACATATATATTTTACGAAATCATATAGTTATTTCTTCCCCGGTATACACAACTTCATTCTTTCATTTATTCAATAGCCCTTCACTGAACCCACCTGTGTTAATGCATAATTTGAGACATGGAGATGTAGCAGGGAGCACACAGGCTGAGTTCTCTGCTTTCTTTCTTTCTTTCTTTTTTAAAATATTTTTTATTAAATCCTAGCTGTGTGCATTAATGCAATCATGGGGTACAATGTGCTGGTTTCATATGCAATCTGAAATATTTTCATCCACTGGTTAACATAGCCTTCATGACATTTTCTTCGTTATTTTGTTAAGACATTTATATTCTGCATTTAGTAAGTTTCACCTGTACACTTCTAAGATGCACTGTAGGTGTGATCCCACCAATTACCCTCTCTCCACTCATCTTCCCCCTCCCCCCTCCCTTGCCCCTTTACCCATATTCTTGTACTATAATTGGATTATAGCCTTCAGATGAAAGCTATAGATTAGATTCATAGTAGGGCTGAGTACATTGGATACTTTTTCTTCCATTCTTGAGATACTTTGCTAAGAAGAATATGTTCCAGCTCCATCCATGTAAACATGAAAGAGGTAAAGTCTCTA